>QGOH01008474.1:407-20173 GCA_003313155.1 Boletus sp. MG95
TTTTTTTTTTTTTTTTTTTTTTTCCCTCAGGCATTCACTCTCAGCCTGCTGTATCCAAAGCAGGGCTTCAGGGGACAGCAGGCTTTGTATGGTCAGCTCAGCGAAATTGTGCCGATCTTGACAAGCCAAGGCGGTGATCTAGGCTGATTGTGGTAAGGGGCCTTATGATTATGGACATGGGATCGGTCGATGCGAGCGGATTTGGAGAGGTGTTGACGGATATAAGTTGAGCGTTGGGAGGACTGCGTTCTGACCTCGCTGCGACGGTGCGCCATCAGTATCATGTTGTATTGCATGTGAGCGATCAAGTGGTAGCTCGATGGTCCTCCTTGAGAGACTAATGGGCGTTTGAGAATGAATAAGAGTAAGTAAGTGACTTGGTAGGATCGTTTCCATGGTAAGAAAGTTCAAAGGGGGGTTCACAGTGATCGGGTGCTATATGTCCATCAACCGATCAAGAGATGTCGTACTCTTGAAATGACATGCCAATGAAGGAGGACAAATGATTGGTGATCGCACGTTGTTGATACGTTGTTTACGTCTGGACGCGGCACCGACAAAGGGGAGGGGGGGATCGGATTGGCGTGCCTGATCGAAGAAGAAGAGAATCGCCATCCACACACCGCAAGGTGACGCTCAATATCGCTTGGTTGCAATTCAGTTAGCTGTTCGATCAAGCCCTCCATTGGACTGGTCAGTGGAGGTTGGAGGTGGGAAGGGAAGAACGATTTGGGGTTGACAGGTCACGTGCCCGAAGGAAAACATGCGTCAGCATTGCGCGGCGGACCACCTGCGACTCGGTTTTAGCGTAGGAACGACCCTGGATTTCCTCTTTCACCAGCCGTCTTCCAATGGCAGCTCTCCAATGCTCAGTGGTAGAGTCGTCAAGCGATAACGTTACCGTCTTTGCAAATGTGGGGTGCGGGCGTTGATTGGACGCGTGGAAATCAAAGCCAACCTAATGAGTACAGCTATCAACGGCGGCTGACTTGGACGGAGACGAAGTGACACCGGTTCCAATGCAGACAGCTGGAGGTGACCGGTGATGTATAGAGCGGCTTTTGGTGCAAGTATGGGTCGTTCACACATGTAGAAGACAGAAGCCTCATTGGAAAAAGGTGCAAAAGGCTCCGCGCCGAAATTGTATGTGCGCATCCGTACAGGACGGCAGCTGCCGGTTCGCGACGAGATCCAGATAACGGGAAAGCCAAAATCCAGCCTTAAAGAGAATTAGCAGATTTCAGGGTCCGAACGACTGTCATCAAAATATATTGCTGACCTCTAGTGCGGTACACCCCATTTATTTCATATATTTTCACTTGGATTTATCCCCCCTTACGTATTTTTTTTGCGTACCGCCTTGACAGGTGCCTCCTCATAAGCCTGCTCCGAGTCCTATTCCTCCGCAAGGCTTGATCCCGCCGTCTCTGCAGCCCTGCAAACAAATATCCGCTACTCTGTCAAATGCCCCGTCACTCCGCAAAACATGACTCCGCGGGCTCTCAGGTCTACTCTCAGTACCCTTCCTCCCAATACCTCTCTGATTCAAGCCAGTCCACCTCCCCACCATCCTCGACATCTGCTTCGCTTAATCAATCTGCCCAGCCTAACTCACTGTCGGGCCCAAAGAAAAAACATGTCTGCGGCACTTGCGACCGTGGATTCACCACGAGCGGTCACCTTGCCCGCCACCTTCGCGTTCACACAGGTGAACGAAACCACAAATGTCCCTTCCCCGGCTGCGAAACTCGATGTTCCAGGCAAGATAACCTGCAGCAACAGTAAGTGTCGCTGTCCCTCCCATTCATGTTGCGATTTCCTGTCCGTTCATTGTTATCGTACCGTATCACCTTGGCTTGATCAGCCTCCCTTCATTTTCGACCCTGGACGGAGTGACAGGACTCGCATGTTTCAGCCAGATGTGTTGACTGACATATCTCTGACCCTTCCATTTAGCTACCGTATTCATCTTTCCCCAGGCTCCCGGAGGAGCTCGAGCTCAGCCACGCGCGCTGCGATAGCACGTGCCATCAGCGCCAATGGTTCAAAAAATAGTCGACCGTCCTCGGCGATTGTCACCCCCGAACGCCTGTCCAGCGACCCACCCTCTCCACCCGCCTTGGAACATGCGATAATCCCCCCTCCCCCTGACTCACCTCCACCTCTCGTACAAGCGTTTACCGTACCCCATGTACCCGTGTACAACGATAGTATGCAATCTGGGAGCAGCTCGAGTCGTTCTCCAACCCCATTGGACCATGCTTATCCGATGATCTCGCCCCATTCCCAGGGTTTGACAAATGGGCATATTGCCTCGCAACCATCTCCTATGCCGTCTCACTACAGCGACAGTCCACCGACGTATACCGAATCCTCTCAGCATTCCAGCTATGGCTATATGTCTCCATCTTCGCACACGTCAGGAACGAGTGCTGTGGACCCATCCTATGATTACTCCTACAGCGAAAAGTCATCTCTACCACGGCTTCAGTCCTCCACCCTGCACCATGCGTCTATGGACAATATGCATGATCACTCCCCCCCTTCTTCCGCTCATCTTTCGTCCGTATCTTCTCGTCTATCCATTTCACATATTTCACATCCGCAGTCGTATCCGAGTCATTACCATGCGGTCAGTTCACCGTCCCCAGACTCTGGTCACTCCGTGTCTCCCCATTCCCAGGCTTCTGGACCACCCACGCCCAACTACTCTGCTTATCAGGATGACAGGCACGATGGAACCACGTACCATACCATCGAGTCTGTGCCCGATCACTCGGGGCTTACCAACGGTTATGTTTCTTCGCAAAGTCACATCATTCACGGGAACTACAACCACTCCATGATACCACCACAAAGCCTGCCGAGATACGATTCCCCGCCACCTATCTTGGCGCCGATCCAAGACGAGCGGGTGATCCGTGGTGATATCCGCGTCTCGCATGTACAGCATTCTCCCGTTTCCAGTATCCCAGCAACGCCGCTGTCAAGTACGTACATGCACTCATCTATACACAGCTACCCGTACCATGCACCGCATATCTCCCTCAATCAAGCAACATGGAAACACGACGCCCTTCTGCGAGGAAGATCCTAAGTCGACAACTCTGACTTTACCTTGTCTGCTGCATATTCCGTGTTTCCCCACTCCTGGCTCACTTTTCGGAACCCTGTATCTCTTGTCTTTGTTAGGTCCCGTTTGCTCTGTTTCGTCTTCGCCTCACGGATCAGTTTCCCTGTATCATGTCGTCGCACGTCCAGGATGCTCCCTTGTCCGGGCCACCCACATCACTATCACTAGAAGTATATACTATATAGTCCATAACAAACTGCACGATACTGTACAATGTTGTTTATACACATCGCCTCCGCCGTCCTATGTGACCTTGAGCATGTGCCTGATGTACAGACTGACAATAACGAATGCTGTGAAGATTGATGAATCTGGGTGACTGATGTGAATCCGCTGAGGAACCTTGTGTAGGCCTTGGTCTCGTCGATCATCAATGAATGCATCACGGCCCAGATGGGAACCGGAAAGGCAGTGCAGTGCCACCTACTCCGATTGTACCTCACTATTACTACAAGTCAGCGTCCTATCTCGTGCACATATCGACCAAAGATGCCCAGCGACCTCGACAGGTGTGTTACACGCCTTTGATACACGCAGCTTCTCATTATTATGCCCATCAATCTCGTGTACCTCCGATCAATCCGCTGCCTATTCAAAACGCATCATATCGGTCGACTCCAGGCAAATAGAACAACTAACACGCTGTGAACCAATATCCGAGGAACAGGTGAAGAGACTCTGCTTCAAGGCCCGTGAGATCCTCATAGAGGAAGCAAACGTTCAACCCGTGGACTCTCCTGTGACGGTGAGTCGTCAGCCTCGAATTGAACTCATGGATGTGAACGCCAAGCGGGTTGCATTTTGCATTTTCCCCTCTCCCCGCGCATGTTTGTTATTATGAATCGTGTTAACGACAAAAAGATCTGCGGAGACATTCATGGCCAGTTTTATGACCTTATGGAACTGTTCAAAGTTGGCGGGTTTTGCCCGGGCACGAATTACCTTTTCATGGGTGCGTCCTCTAGAGTGCCGTGATGGGTGCTCGTGCGCTACATCTCCGACTGTACTCATACGTGATTGCCGCAGGCGACTTCGTGGACAGAGGGTTTTACAGCGTAGAAACGTTCCTGCTCCTTCTCGCTCTCAAGGTCCGCTATCCTGAACGCATCACTCTCATTCGCGGGAACCACGAATCTCGTCAAATCACGCAAGTGTACGGATTTTACGATGAATGCCAAAGAAAATATGGGAGCACGAACGTGTGGAGGTGGTGCTGTGAAGTGTTCGATTACCTCGCTCTGGGCGCGATAGTGGACGGCCGGGTGTTTTGCGTGCACGGCGGGCTGAGTCCAAACCTTCAAGCCATCGATCAAGTATGTATTAGCCTATCCAACGAGTGGCTCCGAAACACGCGCAGAGGATCCAGCTCAATCACAACCTTTTTCGTTTGGTCTCCGCCTCTAGATCCGTGCTATTGATCGTAAACAAGAAGTGCCTCACGATGGACCAATGTGTGATCTGTTGTGGTCAGATCCGGACGGTGAGGTGCTCTTGCCGTGCGTTGCCGCCAATTTGCTAAAGTTGATGTGCTCGATGCGGCGCGTGACATGCCAGACATTACTGGATGGGGTCTATCTCCGCGGGGCGCGGGGTTCCTGTTCGGTGCTGACATTACCAAGACGTTCGCTCATAACAACGCCATTGACCTCATCGCGCGCGCCCATCAACTCGCAATGGAAGGTTATAAACTCATGTTCGACGGAACCATTGTCACCGTGTGGAGTGCACCCAACTATTGTTATCGGTGAGTGTCTATGGCCTGCGCTTCTGAACATGCGAATGTCGGCCTTTCATCTGAGGATCAATTTCCGGTCATAACACTTTTTCGTCACACATTTTAGCTGTGGTAATGTGGCTTCGATTCTCGAACTGGATGAACACCTCGCTCAGGAATATAAAGTTTTCTCACATGCACCCTCGGTAAGTCCCACTTTTGGATATTCAAGTAATTATCCTGGGATTTTCGTCTCCACCCCAAAGGCGATATGCGGGGTTGGCTGCCCGCCCATCACATAATTAGATTTTCGGACAACTCGGACAACGTTTCTGCTATTCTTGCACCGACTGAATTACGCTGACCCCACGCTCGCACAGGATGTCCGGTCGATTCCAGCCAAACGTCCGCCCGCAGACTACTTTCTTTGATGGCGGCCCACAAAAAAAAAGGGAAACGTGTCTTCTTTCCCTTCAAATGAGTGCTCTCATGCCGTGACACGAAAATTTACAACACATTTTATGCACTGCGCGTGTTTTAGGCATGGCCGCTCTTGAGTTCGCACCCTCATTCCGATTTTTTTTCTTGCTCGGGAGCGCCTCTTCTATACCCATATCAGGTTTCTCTCTCGCGGCTCAAAAGCGTGAGAGTGCGGACCTGATCCGACTGCATCAGAAGAACAGAGTAAAGTTACGACGCGTGCCTTCAAGCACCGCAAGGACAAGGTTTTGTACGCATGAAACCGACAAGGACGTGATAGAGCACTTGGTCGGTATTCCACTTTGTATGTACGCCCCCGAATCCGACCCGCTTGTACCGAATCACGGTTGGCCCTGCCTAGATGTATTGAATCTAATTCAATCGGACGTTATGGTAATCAAACGGGGTTAGAGGGGAGTGAGAGCACAGGTTGCAACATTCAATCTCATATCAATCTTGCGAACCGCCTCAAGGGCTGTGCGCCGTGTCCTAGAGACGCGCATCTACTACTGAGTGGGGAAACCTGAATTCACTTCTTTGTGCTCTCATACGAGCAAGGGGTCTCATGGGTTGAATTCAAACGATTCCGTCGGGTCCCACGGTTCGTACGCTGAACCAAAAAGTAAGCACCGACTCGCGAGGCCACGTTTGGCATCGAATAGATAGCAAGTCCGTATGAACGTGGATTCCGTCCATGTGTGTCCAGTTGACAGTCGTGGGGGGCTAGTGACCCGAGGGAGATATTGATATTCAAGTTAGGACGGGGCAAATCGGGCAAGGGACAGCCCATTTAGTGGAGATCATTCGTTGGCGGTAGACCAAGTCGAGGCGTCATACCGCGGACGTTTATGCCCACGGGCCTGTGCAGGGAGCCATCGGTTAGAAGGGGTGGTAGTCGTCAGGCTTTCGAGGCTGTCGCGTTTTCATTTGGTGAGGTAAGTCGAGAAGGACTCGAGGTTGATTCGTCACCCGTTTCCCAGCGGATTGCCCGAAAAACAAGGATCAGACCCGACGATGCCCTTTCATTTGATGATTATTCCTCTCGACATTCGAGACGACTTTCCGAGGACGGCGGCACTGCCCACCAGGGCCCACCCGCACGATGCCGAAGCGTGGAGTCGTGCAAACTTGAGAAAACGTGGCTGATGGTAAATGATGTGTTCGCCCGAGTTGAGAAAGGCTGCAGTGCACTCCTGAGGGTCAAACAAACACCACGACGTTCCTGATCAACGGAAGCTTTGTTCAAGATATACGTTTTTGCGAACCCCGAGGTTGGTATGACGGCAATTGCCCAAAGTTTGATGCCGTTCGCCGTATGGATTCCCAGCGGAGAGCAATCCCATGCGTCCGATGAGTCGGCGGAAAAGGGTTTGGCGATGACACGTGGACTTGGGCTCCTGGCTGAACAGATTTCACCGTCGAGTACATTGAAACAACCGATTATCGCGCCGTGATTCACCTTGCAATGCAACTGCAAAACGTTAGACCGTTGGTCGCTATGCGTAACTTGGCGTTCTTGTTTACACATTACTTCAGGACAAACAGAGCTATGCCAAATGTGGTTCTACGTCTCCAGTGTTGACTTTCTCGACTTTTTCAAAGATGGGCATCCATTCGGGTCCTAACCAAAATAAAATAACAAGCTCGGATCAGCCCTAATGCCGCAGTTACTGACAACGATACGCATAGCCACATCTGCCTACATACCAGTATAGACCACACATCAACCACATTTTAGGTTGGTCATGCGCATGTTTCAGTAGTTATGGTTAGTAGAGCACTTGGTGCTTACACGATTATGTAATCAATCAGGATTCGCACCGGACGGGACACAATTTGGTTGATATACAAGATGAAGACTGAGATCAACTCCCCAAATCCTTGGGGATTTATTCTTCACGAGCCACGACTCTCAGTAATGCTGGCCTGTTGGGTGCGAAATATGCCTGGTGTATCGGGGGCCAAATTCTACGATACTTTCAAGGGTCCCGTAACTCGTCTCAATTTGGGCAAGTGTGGTTTGGCTTGCTTCATACTCCTCAATAAAACGAAAAATTCTAAGCTACTACCAGTGCACAACGATCGAAGACTGTTCAACGTTTTGCCCCCGGCTATAAAACCTAAACCTTCGTAACGGACAGCCCATGATCATTGATGCAGATTTTAAAAGCTGGCTTCACCGGTTTCGGCAATTGATTCTGATTCTTGGGTATCGGAAGGACGCCGACAACTCATACGTAGTCCATGCAATGCCAGCCGAGGTATTTTGTCATGTCCCAAGAACAATAGCCCGTGAAGGCGATTTACTCGGATCCGACGATGCGTTGGCACAGAGGGCCACCTGATCTCTTGGCCCTCTTGGCAGGTGGCAGTGGTGATCCACTGAATTGCAGACGAGTGCGGCGGGGGCACCTGCAAATGCAACTCGGTTTTACGACCCTGAATTTCCCTCTTCGCTAGCCGCCCCACAATCACAACTCTCAAATGGCCAGTGGTGGAGTCGACAAGCACCATTGTCTTTGCAAATAGGCTAGGCTCCAAGTCTGGAAGGTGAATAAGAAAGTTCATCATCTGTCCTTCTAGCAGATTTCCTAGTATGACGACTTGACTTTCACCAACTTGATCGCAGACTCTGACATCCTCTTATGTCAACATTCTTGGGGCCCATGCCAGTTTACGCAAACGATTGTGCGGTCGTGCTCCGCTTCTTGGAACTTGCAACTCTGACAGGCGAGTGATACGACATACTATGACAATTAATATATCTTGTATAAGGCGATTATATAGTTTAGTTTGCATTTGAAGATGACGGCAGCTCCGGTTGTCGTTCCTCCGAGTCTCTTCGCTTTCGATTTCTCTCCATTTACCCACCACTGTAGCCAGTGAAGATGGCTATCATTCCCTTGTTCAGAGTAATCATCTTTAGTGAGTCTAATCATATCCTGATAGCGGTGTTCACCCGAAAAGGGATTGATTTCTAAACAAGTTCCCAGTACTCATCACACTCTTCTCGCTCGTCGTGTTGGGCATTTGTGCTCATATCGAGTACCTAGTCGCTGGGCATACGGACATCTACTTGTCCTTTGCTCCATTTGGGCTTGCTGCAGCATGTCTGACGGTCCTCTCCCTCCCGCTGCTGTGAGTGGAAACCTCATCGTTTTGCTCGTCTATTATCTTGACGATGCGAATAGTTTGGTTTTGGGTAATCTTCGTAATCGCGTCTTCACTTCCATGGTCCTATTCGAGATCATCTGGTTCTGTGCGTAATGGCCCGTCGTCGAATTTTAGTTGTTTAACATGGACGAATTACATGGCAGTTCTCTTGTGGGTTTTGTGGGGAGGAGCTGCTGGTGATACTGTCGCCGGAAAGGCGTACCACTTCCCTGCTGGGTGTGTTTATGACGATTGTGAGTCAATCGTCTCTTCATCACGAGACTATCGGAGTGACCGACCATCCTCACCAGATCCTATGGCCAATCAGATGTGCTACGAATTCACGGTGGTAGAAGCCTTTGCCTTCTTGAACTTCTTCTGCGGTATGATCATCGTTCCCGTTCATGGTCTACGTGTTCATGCTATATCCTTAGCGTTCATGTACTGCGATGTCATCTTCTTGTATGCCATCATCAATGCCATCCATGGCAGTAGTATTTGGACCGTTTCGGTCAAGGAAGCTGCTACCGGTACCTCTGGTGCTCCTGTGGTTCAACCTCAGCTCGACGCGGCACCTGCTACACAATACCAGAATTATGGCGCGTATCCTCCGCAAGTCCTTGCGCAAGGACCCCTTGCCCAACCATATAATGCGTACCCACAGCAGGTTCCTCCTCAAGACCCTCCTCCCCAGCAGTACAATGTGTACCCACAGCAGGTTCCTCAAGGCCCTCCTCCCCAGCAGTACAACACCTATTCACAGCAAGCCCCGCCCTATGCCCCTCCTATCACTCCTCCGGGCCAAAAGCAGCCATACAATTACCCTCCCGTCGGCGCTCCTCAGCGACGGGTCAGCTACGCTAGCTACACTTCAAGTCCAACTAGCAACAATGTCCCTCTCCCCCCGCAGCCCAATTACAACTCATACCCTTTTCACGGTTCCCAGGCCCAGCTTCCGTTGCCCAGTGGGTATCAAGGACAACCGATCCCACAACAACTACTGCCATCCCAGCCTCCCTACGTTTTACATTTGCCCATTGTTGATTGAGGATCTATCCGTCACCCGAGTGATGTTTTAGGGAATGACACTGATACTCCACGTCTACGTGGGGGGAATCGGTACAAGATTCTCTTATCGCCTGCTCATGTTGTGCATAGTCGACCACTGTGTTGCGATACCGAACACCCCCACGGGCGTGCCAGATATTCGTTCCCCATTGTGTGTTTTTCCGTTAGCTTGAAGTGGTCATTTCGCCCGTGTCTCATGGTCCATAGTTGATAGAGTGAAGCTAGAAGCAATTAAAGTACATCGATGTGCAGAACCATGCATGCCACGCGACGTGGTGTTGTTGCGGTTTTCGGCCTAGAATTAAACTCGGAGCTTTGGGGATGTTCCTCGTTCGGGTATTGCAATTATACGGTCTCACGTTCCCCGACTACGGGCACTGGACTACGAAACACTCCCTCCCCTCGTTTTCTGCGAGGAACACGGGAAAAAGCTGGCAGCGAGGCGCGTTGCACCTGTTTGATGATTAATGATATGTCCGTCGTAAGCGACCCTTCCAAAAACGAGTTTTTTTGGGTAAGAGATGGTAAGAGATTGATATTCTTATTGAGCAGGCACTGGGCCCCTCCGTTTCCTACAAGGAACACGCGGACTGAGGCGCCGCCATCCGATGCCACGGGGACACCGTCGATATGTCTTTATCCGACTCTCGGCCAGCCGATCAGGGTGACACTTCGGCAGGTAGTCTTTCCCGGTCCGACGTGTACACCGGATCCAAGCATGCACCAGTTGCAGCGGTGTGTCGATTTCATCGCGTCGAGCATCTCCGAGCGAAAACCTCGGACAGGCCTGTATGTACATACCGTTGGCAGGAGTCGTCTGCCGTCGTGCATTATTATCACGATCGATAGACCACGCCCCCTTCAACGCGGCAGGTTTGGTCAACGCGAAGTCGTCTGACCAACAGCTTTTCCGCATTTCCGAGTCGATTGCGGGGCGCGAAGACGAGATGCGGTCCGTTATTATCGATCGAAAATATGTATATGATAGTGCCACCCACTGGCTCTCGGAGTTCATCCCGGATACTGAGTTAGGTTCATCACTAGGACGGTGCCTCGTGGGGAGCGCGTTGTCTCTCCATTCAAGTCGTCATGCGCATCAGACCTCGGAGAACCCACTCTTGCTTTTTGTGCAAACGGGGTTAGAGATCTTCCGGATCGAACCACCCATCGGAGCAAGCACAATTCACAACCTGACGGTTCATGGTAGGGGGAACTGAATGAGACATTTGTTCAGATTGAAGCTACATGGAACTCGAGAATGTACGCATGCACGCAACGAACGTGTGCCAGTGGAAACTTGAATCTAAGGAAAGATCGTGATGTGGAGCGGAGGAAGTGGATGTCTCGTATGGTTATTCGTCAGTCTTACTCATGTCTTGCCCTTCGCTGTGTTCTTGCCGATGAGCTTCGCTTTCTCGAGTGCTGCTTGACCTACAGATAAATGTCAGGCGTGCACGCGTGGGAGTTGTCGGAGACACTTACTCTGTCGGATGAGGTTCTTCTTGTAATCAATGATCGTGATATCCTCCTTTGTGAGGTTGCGGACAGTTTTGTCCTTGACTTCCCAAAGATCTTCGGCGACTTGCGAAATGAGACCTGGCCGTGAAATGAAAAATATTACGAAGAGCGAAGGACAGGCAGTGAGACCACGGAATACGCACGGAAATCATGGGAAACGATCACAACACCACCTTCAAACTCTTTGATGGCAAGAGCCAAGGCATCAATAGAACCCATATCCAAATGGTTCGTGGGTTCGTCTATTCGACGGCGTTGGTGTCAATTGTCCGCCGAGATGATGGTGCGACGTACCTAGCAGAAGTATGTGTGGGTGTTCCATAGCTAGCTGTGCGAACACGACGCTGGTTTAATGAATCAGCTCCGATTCAGCCCCTCTCGGAGATCAGTATTCTCACCGATTCCGCAGACCGTCTGACAGCTGCCTGATAGGAGAAACCTGATGTGCGCCGGATAGACCAAATCTGCCGAGCTGCTGCCGCCATGCCTGTATCGGGGAAGCAGCGTGAGATAAGTGCGCAGTTAGGAGGCTGAGTAGACTCACTTGTGCGTCTTTCTCAGGATATTTCTCGGCAAATAAGGTCTGGAAGTACTCGATTGGCGATTTGTCGTACGGAAGTTGGTCTGCGGAGTGTTGGGAGTATTTCGCCAGTTTTAGAGCGGCGTGCTTAGAGATCGTTCCCTCGCACGGTTGGAGTAGGCCGGTAATAAGGTTGAGAAGGGTAGACTTTCCTGCACCATTTGCACCAAGGATGGCGATGCGAGAGTCCATGCTGTACGTCACAGTGAAATTTGAGAAACAATCTCCACGCAGATTGCAAGCCGCTACTCACTCGATACCGAATGACAGATGCTCGTACAGGTAATCGTTACGTCTTCCCGAGTACGAGAAAGCGGCGTCATTGAAGGCGATGATAGGAGGCGGGAGCTTGCGGATATCTTCAAAGTGGAAGCGCAAGGGCCGTGGGGTTTCAACCTTCTCTATAAGACCTGCTGCCTCCATTTTGTCGATAATCTTTTGCTTTGATTTTGCTTGTTTCACAAGGTTGGCGTAAGTACCGGCTGACGCAATGAATCTGATTGGAGTTTGTGAGTCGATTGTGGGGAATCCGGTTACCTTCTTACTTTTTGATGTGGGCGATTTCCTCTTGTTGCTTGTTGTACGCTTTCATCTGGTTCACCTCGTTCTCCTTCTTCGTGCGAACGTAGGTCGAGTAATTGCCCGTGTAGTACACAAGCTTTTTCTTCATCGTCAGGTCCATGATGTTGGTACATACGGAGTCCATGAAATCTTGCGAATGGGACGTGATGACGAGAATGTGGTTATATGTGGACAGGTAGGCCTCCAACCAGACGACCGCGCCCAGATCGAGGTGGTTCGTTGGTTCGTCAAGTAGCAGCAGATGCGGTTTCACAAACAACGCTCGAGCAAGGGCCACTCTCATTCGCCAACCACCACTCATATCCTTGGTCGGCTTCTGCATCATTGCTTGACTGAAACCTAGACCGTGGAGGATGCTTCCTGCCTTTACTTCAAACGTGTTCGGATCCAACTCTTCGAGTTCTTCATATGCGGCGTCGAGGGCTGCTTCATCCACGTCGTCAGCGACGGATAGGTCTTCGATCCGCTTTTCGAGTTTGGCAACCTTCTCTTTCGCAGAGGCAATGATGAAATCGAGTGCGTTGACCTCGGATGGTTCGGCTTCTCCCCTTACAAGATAAATATCGATGTGATGAGGAATCTCAATGTCGCGCTCCGCCAATGAATGCAGGAATGTTGACTGTAATGTCATGAACAATCGTCGCGCGACAGGGATGGCTAAACGAACCTTTCCAGATCCATTCTCGCCCAAGAGACCGTACCGCTGTCCATAATTAAGGGATATCTCGGCACCCTCGATGAGCAGGCGGCCGTGGAATGAAAGCGTGTAAGAATCGATTTTAATATCTCGACCTTTTGGATCAGAGACAAGCACTCCAGCAGCGCTCCTACGCCACGTTCAATCGAGATCTCATAGTTATGCAGCATAAATATGTACCTCTCCGTTGCGATTTGAAGTTTTGCCATAGAAGTCAGATCATCGGTGCTGTTTGCAGCGGAAACACTGGTGAGTGGAGTGTTGACGGCGCTACCAGTAACTGATCCTGTAGGTGTCGAGGTAGACGTCGTAGCTCCATTCTGTTGCCTTACTGCCTGTTTTGCAGCTTTCTCTGCAAGTCGTTTCTGCTTCGATGCTGAAGGTGGCATCTCTGGAAAGTGAAAAAAAAAAAGACAAGATGGGTGATCGATGTCGGCGCGCTCTCCTAGTATCAAATTTTGCCTAATCAAGCTTACTCTTACTTCGCAGGGTTATCTAATCCACCCAGATTTGGGGATCTAGAATGGTCACCAGCATGTTTGACTTTGAAGCTTGAAGCTTGAAGCTTGAAGAGCTGGTGAGGGTAACGAGCGGACTCACCTGACAACAAGGCGAACAACCAAAAGTATCGGCAGTGGAACGACCCTGGCTCGACGTAAACTTGATTCAGGCTGTTGTCACTCTAGTCACAGTATGACAGTTGTGGGTCCACACTTGATTATATTGTAGTACAGATATCAAGGGAATATGGTGGTGCTTTTGCACCTCCTGGTCAACAGTGGTAGCACTGGGTCCCTGTACAAGGAGGGCATGTTGTTTGGTATGTAAATGGGTAGTGCCAAGTGTTGTCTGGTACCAGATGTCACTTTTACTCCATCATGGTGGGCTGGTGGCAGAGTCCCAGAATTCCTCCCCTGTAGGATGGTTGTGCCAAAGCTCAAAAACACTGTTAAGAGGTAGTTTGGGAACACCCTCCCTCATGTTGACATTGCAGACATGAAAGCATATGAACAAGAGTGTATCACTTGTACTCATAGTTCTTGTTACAATATCCTGACTCTCTGCAGACTGCATTCTTGGTAAGGAAGAGATTATTGGAATGTCATTACTCAATAGAGAATGTAAGTTCTTGTTGTCCTGGAGGCTGGAGCACTTGGGTTATTGTAGGAGCATAACCTACAGGTAGCTACAAATAAGATTTTCTGTTGCTCATCTAGTCAACTCTCAAGTATTAGATGCCTTTGTGAAAGATGTATTTAGATAGAGGTCGGGTAAAACGGCAGTATCTTGTGCCGGTTTTCAAATTTACTGTAAGGTGTAAGCTAATAGCTGGGCCCACTTACACACCGCGACTCTCTACCACTCGGTGTTTCTCGGGTTTCCCAAAGTCAAGATATGTGGAGTGACTTGTGTTATTTCACGGCATGTTGTTTCTTTTGTTTTCTTCTTTTCTGACCTGGTTTTCTCCACGTGGTGGCTGTGTGGATTCAGTATCTAAATTTGTGGTATCCTGACGTTGCTTCTCCTCGGGTCTCTCTCCTCAGGTCCCGCGATGTCGTTCCTCACCCGTTGGTTCCGACAGGTCAGTAATCACTACATCTCGATTTTCTCGAAACTCATAAGCAACGCGTCTAGGAAAACTCTGAGGATTATGAAACAATCCTTTCTAGACTTGCAGCAAACGTGCAGAAGCGTCAGACGCGTCTCGCTGAGATCCGCCTGCGCGAACGACGCACGACGCTGCAGTTCACGCTCGGGACGTTTCTCATCTGGTTTGCCTATGTCAGTCTATGGTATACGCGGACGTTGCCGTCGACGTGGCACGAATCGAAATTTGGGACGGCGGGGATGGTCGTTGGACCCATTCTGTATGTGGCATGAGTGGACATTCTTCACTTGGTAGTAGCCTGATATCTGGATCCTACAGAATCTTGTTTGCACGGAGGATGATGCAGATATGGTACTCGTGGAAGGGCAACCGGGAAGGTCCGTCGGTCCTCACTGTCTACTTATCCTCTGACCATCAATCATGCCTCGCGTTCAGAAAAGACGCTCATGGAGGTGCTCAAGAAGCAACGTGACACGGTGGAAGAGATTAAGAAGAAAACCAATTATTATAATACACGAAATCTCATTGAGAAGTACGATGAACCGTCACCACTCATTCTAGGGGCCACACCCTTGCGGAAGCGAAATGTTCCCCCTCCTTCCGTGCCCCAGACCCCATTTGCGCCACAGCAGCAACATGTGCAAACGCCGAATGGACAGGTTCGAGGACCGGTGTTGCAACTCTCCCGTGTGTACCGCTGTCTGCTGGTTACTTGCTATGCTGACACACCAACCCATTTAGCAACTCCACAGCCCATTCAAGCAGCCCGTAAACACTGGTACGACAAGCTTGCAGATACGATCCTTGGTGATGATGACGAGCAATCCGCGACTGTCGCTGCTTCACGCTATGCGCTCATCTGCCAGAAATGTTTTGCCCACAACGGTCTCGTCAAAGAAACTGTATGGGAGGATACGCGTCAGTGCCCCTTGCATAACTGCGGTGCACCATCTGTTGACTATCATCCGGACAGAATATGTTTGCCCGAAATGTGGCTTTTTTAACCTCTCAGCACGATCAAAGAAGCAAGCTGCGCAGCGCACTCCTTCACCACCATTAGCACGGCACCCTTCATCTGACCAGGCACCGCAGCAGCTATTACCCAACACATCACCTAGCGTCAAAGGTGAACCAACGTCGAGTGGGGCGAAGCATACTGAGGAGGATGATTCAATGCAAATGGACTTTGAGTGATACTCGTTAAGTAGGTTCCCAGCGTAGATAATTGTCTCGACGACAGGTCCTCTATTCCATTCCTTTCTCCCCAAGTTTGGACTGTGCTATACTAGATAGTTACAGTCAGGGTAGTATCTAAAGGAGCTCGCTCTGCTTGTCAGTATAACATTGATAAGCATCAAGATCTGTCACAGAAGCGACACCCTGGAGGATATCATGAGCATAGCTGAGCACATCACTCGGGGGGATGTTTACCTTGTACGACGTGAAGACTGCCACGATTGCCACGATTCGTTAATGCTCATGTCTTCAAGGACGATAAGACTCACAGTTTTCGGGGTCATATTTCTGCTTGATGGACGACAGCTCCGCATACTTGTACCCGAAGAAGGCTGGAATTACTATCAGTCAGCACGCAACTGATTCTCTTCGAGAAGAAAAACACAAGGTCGTCGTGCACCTTCTTGCCAGTCTGCTTCAAATGCGTCTCCCTCGTTTTGGTAGCTGCTCTTGATCCCCAAAGCGGTCAATGGTGAGATAGCATCATGAATCGCCGTCGTGACCTCCGAGTTCGTCGTAGCGTCGATCCCGAGCGTCCATGACCTGCAAAGCGATCAGGAGTATTCAAAATCGGTCTTGCCTCCCGCCGTCAGCGACTCAGGGAAGGCGTCAAACACTTACGCAGCATAGACGACATGCCAGCCGGCTGAGTACAGTCCGGGGTTCGCACCGGTCTGGTTTACCAACTTGGACGTGGCGGCGGGCATGTCTCCCAGGATGAGGACTGGAACAGTACCTAATAGGCCAGTTGGGTTTGATCGAAGTGGTCCGTTGACGATCTGCAGTCCGTTCCAGATCGCCTCGGCAACGGCTGTGATTGACGAGGGATTAGAGGGGTCGATATAAGATTGGGGGACGAGGCGGGACGCGAGTTGATTCGATGCGCCGTAGAGACTAAACACGTCAAAGAAAGGACCAATGTCTTGCTCGATGGCGGCGCCGATCGTGGGGAACATAGATGCTGATGTTGTGTTCGAGGTCAATGTGTAGTTTGACGAGAGACTTTTGAGCTCTTCGAAGAAGGGGTAGAGGTCAGACAGATCAGCCGCGGTTACAGGCCAATAAAGAGACTAATGGTACAAGGTAATTGGTGGACGGACGGACGAGCGAACAATCAGAAGACATGCGAGCAAGTATTGATCCTGGAACACGATGAAATTGCTCCCAATACCCATGTTGATCCACGAGTTCTGGTATTTGGCCACCAAGCTAATGAATTCAATACCGAGAGTAGTCACGTTTTGGGAGGCGCTGGGTGAGATGGCAAGGAGAGATGCTCCGATCGCAACCGGAGGGTATACCTGAATAGTAGCGGAGGCTACCAGAATCAGGACAACATCGTGGGACGATAAAAATTGGTACGCACTAACAATACCCCAGCTACCCGCCCCTCCTCCACGAAGAGCCCAAAACAAGTCAGAATTCTGAGCTTCGTTCGCCACTATGATCGCCCCATCCGCAGTGACGACCTGCCGTTCACACAATATAACCGAATGTAAAATCTAGAGCAAGCGAAATCACCTCGAACTCGAGAGCACTATCTACCTGTTTTCGGAATAGTCAGCTTGACCGGATCCACAGGTTTCAAGTGATCTCTTACAGCGAGCCCATACGCAGGTGTTAACCTATACCGGAACAAACATTGTCGGGGAAATGTGTCTCGCAAAAAAAAACGTCTTGCTTACACGCCATGTCCACCTCCTTGAAGAAAACCCCCGGCTGTGTTGGCGAGTGAATACTAAGCCTGCAAAAATTAGGGGTTTACTTGCCGGCTCCAACAGTCAAACAAGCGCCAATGACTGGAGAAAAGTTTTGGGCCGCAGCGTAATTGTAAACTATGCCACACGCGGGTTTAACACTCGGACACAAAGAATTGGGGTGCTTACTATTATAGATCTGCGTGCCGGCACCCATAGTCAAAGCGGGAACAGGGGCAGCATCCGATCCCTGGGGAACGAACTCTGGCACGTAACTGAGATTATCCATCTGGTGAGTGTTCACCTGAAGAGTGGATGGAGCAGCAGAACGGCCTTGAAGGTCATGACCTTCTCCTCTTCAGTGAACAGCGCCAATATCAAGCAGAAAAAAACAAACCTGTATTCCTTACGGTAAGTTTGACATTATGAGCGGTCGCCCACTTGGTGACAATACTCGCGTCTTGTGCATCTAGGATCGACACGCTGTAAGGCGGGATCGATCCTTGATAGCACGTTGCGCCGCTGATAGGTTGAGGGTTGGTGTAGTTCAGAACACAGCTCTGACCGTAACTACACGCCTCCCAGTTCGGCCACAGAAGCGCAGCGGGAGCTGCTTCGCGCTGGAGTGATTGTAGTCAATATATAGTGGTGTGTGCAGTACGCAAATATGTTAAAACACACCTGGGTATCGTTTCCGTATCCTGAAAGGACCGACTGACATTCCTCCGGGTCATAGAGGGGGTCAGAAGTATAGCAAACAGCCGCCCACGGCCTGAGGGCTTGAAGGCGTCCACCAACTGAGTTGTTCAACGAAGCCCACTCAGAATCATCAGGCCAATCGTTACTGGAGAATGAAGCAAAAGTTGGGTTAGCATATGGTGGTTGCAATATCTGCGCCATGGCTACGCCTGGAGCGATGACCAAAAAAAGAGTCTTGTGCATGAGTGACAGTGATAATCGCCGTCCACTTCGATGCAAAGCGGAAAAGTTGAAAAGGTAGGCGTTTTAGCACACCATGTATTTATGGACCATTTACCATGAAACACGACGAGACCTTGGGTTCCGAAGACTTACCCGAGCCAACTCGTGGCCCGCTAGTACAATAGATTTACTAATTAGAGCTGGTTCGGTAGCTCTAATATGAGTTGCTAAAGTTGGCTGTACGAGCTCTAAGGTTGGCTATCACTCGGCTGGCTGAATGTGGTAGCATTAAAGTTTAAACTCCACCAAGCTCAGTCCAAAGCTTTGACAGTATTCAGACCCTAGATATGGCATCTGCTAATATTGATCATCCATTGTCATCAACATGCCTAGTCTCGAGCTGTTCTGGGAAGGTGCTTACTAGTGTCAGAATCTTCCGTGCTACAGAATGTCTGTGTTACGAACTCAACCCTAAAAGGACTGGAACGAGATTGACCACTGGCTGGACAAGTCACTTGCAGCGAACACCACTGCTGGCAGACTCAAAGGAAGTGAATGCGAGTGCGAAAGCTTAATCCCCGCCAATAGGCCGAAAGGACAAATGGATTCAACTGGGGACCTAAGCCCCAGTGGGTCTACCTTATATATGTACAGGATGTGCGCACGGACCAAGCTGTGCGTGGGAGGAACTACTATAGAAGGAGAAATGAAAGAAGTGACCCGTGAGAGAGAAGTCGGTAATTAAGAAAGCGTGTCTCAGGGTCGACGGAGATTAATAACATGAGGCATGACATCATAGGGTCTAGGCCCTAATCATGTGACTGCTCTCATGATCACGTGCACTGGTCACATGACTGATAAAAGGAAAGGAAGCAAAGTGCGAAAGTGTAGCAATGTAGTTAAAAGTTTGAAAATATAGTGTATATCATAACACTACTCCCTCTTTAGGACTCGTATTCCAGGTGAGTCGTGGTTACGGAATTAGTTTCGGTATAGTTTACGTAAGGCGTGAATAAGGAAGCGAATTCTCCCATAGAAAGACCACGGAGTTGATGGGGGGCCAAAGGATTAACTGCGTGGAACTTTGCGATTGCATCTGGCGCATTGTTGAGGTTTTCGCATGGTTCCCACGTGTGATCGGTTTCGTCATACCCTTTCCAATGGACCAAATATTGAAATTTCCCTTTTGACAGACAAGAGGCAGTGATGTAGTCAACTTCGTATTGCTCGTAGCCTTCCTTGTCTACTTCAACGGCATCTGGACGAAGAACTTTCTGCCCAGGAAGCGTCTCATGATAAGGTTTGACGTGTGAGATATTGACCATGGGATGGATCCTAACCATCTTTGGTAATTTCGACTCTACGGCGTTTGGGAGAA
>QGOH01008501.1:0-10250 GCA_003313155.1 Boletus sp. MG95
TGATAGAAAGGAAATATGGATAAGGGCCACCAGGAAGTCCTAAAAAGTATTGAATGAGACAATGTACATGCTACTATGGATGTGTGTGATGAACACTTTATGATTTATCACAGGTATCACTGACTGCCAGTGAGCAAGTAACAGAGGTCAAGAGGAAGATTGACGTTTCATTTGGAATGTTGTCTGATGAAGCACGGAAATCATGTAATGTGTTGCTTTAGCAGGTGGAAAGGCTGGAGAGAGATAAAGATGTGTTGATGATGACTAGGGAGGCAGATGTGGAGCACATTGCATGATGAGGATACAGAAAGAGATAGTTGTGGCTGTGATATAATCTCAGGAGAGGCATTATACTGAAGGATTGGGGTTTCCAACATTAACCTGTATTTTTTGGAGGGTTGACTATTACATAAATTCTCAGTTTCTAATGAAGCACCAGATTGATTACCATGGATATTCAGATACAAATTAGGTTGGAGATCAGTGCAAAACAAGTGGTAGGCATCATGCATATCTGGAATGGGAAATGTGACTGGAAATAGAGATGGACTTTAAACAGCAGGGCTGCAGCAGGACAGAGAGGGCACTGATATCCCTGTTCATTCTCTATAAGGTAATATACTTTATCTATGAGCAAGATGCTCAATGAATGGTCTCAGCAGATATGAGTAATGTGCATATCAAAAACAAAGAGGGTAAGTTTATGACTCTTAGCATGAATATTGATATGCTATGCTACATCAATCATGGATTTTAAGCAAAACAGACATTTTGATGAGGATCACATGATAAAAAGCTGGTGGTGATTAAAGCATTGCAGGGAGACAGGATCCACTGGAGTCTTATAGCAAGAAGCAGAGGGTATGAGCAGATTGATAGGGAGGAAAGGAATCACTAAAGATTATGCAATAGGCTTTGATAAGATCTCAATTTCTTATAAACATCCATATCAACCAAGATCATATGCCCCTATTGCTTTCAGTACTTAGATGACAACAGTCATAGGCTGGAACAGCACATCAAGGCAAATCATAATGAAGTGCAAACACTTACAGTACACTTTACACATTTGGTTTGTACTATATTTTCACAACAAAGATAACAGCTTAGAAACTGCACAGCTAGAAGCTAGAGTCTCTCCACTTGTTCTCAATCCCATGGTGGTATGTATATCATATTTGTGTATCTGTACTCTGTATATCTGTACCAATTCCAACAATCCAGCCATCAAACACCAGTTTTATTCTATTCACCCTGTATACAAGTCAACAGCTGGTTCTGATAATTATGCAGCCACAGGCCTGTTGTAAGGTCTGTCTGCATCCCTTTCACTTTGAACCTAATTTCCTTATAATATGTCTGCCAGGTCTCCCTATTTAGACTATATGATCTATATGAGCCATTATCAAAATCATGCAGCACAGCTATGATAGCTGTGCTGGCAAGAGTAAAGACATTATCAAAGTGCACCACTTCTATGAAGGAATCTAAATGGAAGGAGAATTGTGTAACTGCATCCAGAATGGAATTTTCAAAGAACAGAGAAGAAAAAAAGGTAAGTGAGGAATGCTCCTAAAGGAATTCATAGCTGCTTAATAGCTCTTTCACCCTGGTCACCCAGTGAGCATCAACACTCTGGGGTTCCTCTTGTGCTGGATGAAGGCCAAATTCCCTGTGCAGATAATACAAGACATATGTCTTGAACATGCACTAGATTTCACATATTATCTCCCATATTTCATGCTCAATCCTTTTGAGTGGCTTGGCAATCATGTTGCCTGTTATCAATCAAATGGCAGATGATGTGGTGCATGCAATCATATTTTTGCAGTCTATTTTGTTAGGTACTGCACATTCAACCACCATAAGTCAGACTATCTTGTGTTTCACCTTTGCAATAATTTTTCTTTTCATCTCATTAGCTGCAGCCCTGGCCATAGTGGATTGCAGAATGGCAACCAGAACAGGTGCAGATGCAGATGTGGGTGCAGGTGTGAGTGTGAGTATGAATATGGATGTAAGTATGGATGTAAGTATGAATGTGAGTGTGGGTGTGGTGCAGGAGTGGGTATGAGTGCAGATGCAGGTGTAGATATGGATACAGGGAATATGAGGTTGTTGAATATGAGGTTGTTGAAGGTAAGTCTGCTGGGAGGAGAAACTTGGGGAAAGACTATTTGATGGTGATATGTATATCTCTAGTAGTGATGTTTGATTTGGGATCACCAAATGGACTGATATTGAGGTTGTGTGGGATAGTGGGCCACATGTGATTGAAGGCCTGCTGGCCACATTCAATGGCTACTTGACTTTGTACAGACTGCTAAGGAAGGAAATATGGTGCAAATGAATTGGTTTAACTAACATTACATTGCTCATTGATTGGGTAGTTCTATTGCTTTGTTAGCACAGCAAATGAAAACACTGCTACTGACATAACAAGGCTGACATGATGATTGATAGGGATGCTCAGATTGATGAGATATAAACATAATTGTGATGAGAGACTATATGGGCAGATTGGTTATTTATAAGGGCCATAAGCCAGAAGATAAGCCAAGAAAGCTCCAAAGGGGTAATCTGTCAGGTTATGAAGCTGTTTTCTTTATCCTCCCTATCTCTAGGGTAAAGATATTTTCAAGAAAGACAGTACATACTGTGTGCCTGGATGCCCACATACCTAACCTCCTACTATAGACCATTGCATATGGGTCCAGCCAGATACAGAATTTACAACATGAGCAGAGCTTGGTGATCTAGATCTATCAAGTACTGGGGAAGTAATGAGTAGAGGAAGAAATAAGATATGTAAAAAGCAGGGATGCTGTAGGAGGACAAATGTTTAGAATTGGCCAGCAGGAAGCCATAATACTCAGAAATGTGCATAAACTGGTTCACTGGCCTCCCAAGTTTGACCCAGTAGGCTGTGATTTCACATCAGAAAGGCATGAATCTCTGTAATGAAATGCTGGAGACCTTTTATTTATTCTGTAGTGCTGGAGTAGGACATAATACTAAATATGGTCAGAATTGCATGTGTTGAAATATCACATCATCCACCATGTAAGTATTATGTATCATGTGACTTTATATACTTCAGACTAAAATGTATATGATATTATTTCACATCTACTAGTCTATTTGTAATGTAATATCAGTGGACATTCCATCAGTATAAAATAGATATTAATATCACAAATATATGATACAATATTAGTTTTATTGTGGTTATGGTCACTTTGATACCATGTGAATATGTTATGTTGTCACATGCTATAATGTTTTGCATATTTCAATATCATATTTAAATATACAATACATGTATGTATTACTCATGTATTATTTGTATGTTGATATCATGGGTTATAAATGTCAATATGGAAAATAATTATACAGTATGTATGAATATTTCTAAGTTCACATTCACTCACTCAACTTTCATACAGTCCATTAACATTTGTTTAGAAACTGAACACTATTATGTATTGAATAAGATGAAGCCAGAGAACAGTCTGCCTCTCAACCCAGCAGATCATAATTATATTAAAATAAATAAAGCAGCAGCACTTCTGAATAAATTCTCTAGTGTCAAGACTAATGGTTATAATCTTTGGTCCAACATATAGATAAGTTAAAATTTTTGATATTTTGTCCTATATGTATGATACATAACATATAGAATGTATGACCATTGGCTAAACTGGTGACTAGGAATTGTCACTGACAGCTATACAATTTCTTAATCCATCATGTCAAATATTGGAGAATGAATATCCTAATTCATAATTCACATGACTGTTCAGGCTTCTATACTTTAGAATTTTTTAAAAATTGATTCATTGGTTAAAAGTAGCATGCTTTGTCCTAGCTTATTCCTTTCCATCTGGCTGCCAAGCCTTCTATTTTTCTTGCATAACCTCACTATCAAAGCACTCCACTGTAGTTAAATTTTAGATGCTAGTTTTTTGAATAAAAGTAGTGCTCTAGCAGAACAAAAAGCTGTGCAAAATCACTTAACAAGCTGATGGGGAGTGGTATTCCTCTGTGACCAATATAGTGCACCTGCAACAAATAGCCTACCCTAGCCAAAGGTAGTGTGTGTACTTTTTCTTCCATTGAATATTTGATGTCATTCAAATTTATTTTAGACCCTCACCTTCTCCATCACCAGTATCAGCATCCCAAGTATTGATCTTTATGTATGCTCTTATATCATCTTGCATTTCCTAGCTTTAAAAAACATTGACTTTTGTCTTTGTATCAGATATACCATGCTACTTGCTTGATGGGCTATCACACAGCTGCTACCCTCTGTCAGATGCATTCATACATCAACAGCATCCTATCTGTGATACATATGCTATTGATATAAAGTTTAAAACCCCCCCATGCTTTTAAACACACTTTTATGCTTCTTAGCACTATTTATCAACTTATGAAGGTCATGTCCTGCCTCATCTTCTATCTGTGGCTAGCATATGAGTTACACTTGCCTCTTAGCCAATTGAGTTATGCCTAGCACTTTTTCTCAAAAGACCCTTGATCAAACCATTTCTATTTCAGCATTCTGTTGCTATGAGACATTTTATGATAAGCTAGGATGGATAACCCTAACCCTAAGAACTCTAACCCTAGAATGTTCCAATTAGAAAAGCAGTGTTCCCAATATAGTAGCAACATGATATAGTATTACCATATTGTTATCACTACTACTATATATGTTTATTAAGATTGAATACATTGATATAGAGATATAGATTATATAATATGGAACTCTGACATGCCCAGAGCTATCCTGGACAGCCATACCACATGGAGTTTTGAGCACAGCCTTGCCTTTTCTAAGAAGGAGATAGACATGATGCGGGAATTGTGAGGAGAGAAGAACTTACAGCTTGTCTCAGCATCATTGCTGATGGGCTTTAACAAGTACATGGTGGTGCTCAAGCTGGGGAGAGCTATGGTGAGTAATGAAGGATGCATCAAACTGAAACTCACCTCTGCCAGGATCATATCTGCCACTCTCTTAGAGATCCTAGCCATAGCATGTGTCTAAGAATAGAGTGAAGTAGGTTGCGGCAATGGATGAGGCTTAGATCTGGTAAGCAAGTATCTTAAGGTGTTGTGTGGGAATGTTAATATGTGAGATGTACCATATACAAACAGGCATGATTCACAACAGGAGTAAGACAGGGCATTGGCCACTAAACGTGGCTGCTAAGAGCAAATATACTTACTCTATCACTGTGCAGCTCTCCAACTTTGAAGTACAGGCCAAGGGCATGTAGTCAATGTTGGCCATGTGTCTCCTCCAACTGCTGCTTGGTAATGGGGGATATGTCCTTGGTGGACTTGAAACCATAGGCAATCCAGCAAAGCAGACCACCTGGGCAGTACTGGATGAAGGACTGCCTGGTTTTGTGTAGCTATATCAAGGTATTGCCATGGTGGATGGTGCCTGAAGAGACAAGGATGGTGGACCCAGAGGGAAACTGAATGACTAGCTGTAGGTTAAACAGGATAAGGTGTCCATCGAGGATAGGGTCATATAATCCACATGCAAAGATGGCACATAAGCCATAGAGGACATTGATATTATCGATGTGCTCCAAAGTCACGACACGGTGGCCACAGTTGAATATGCAGGTTGGGAATACGCTATTCTTGAACAGCTTCCTTAACCCAGGGTTGTTTGACAAGAGGGCTGTGAGGTTATCCACATATTCTTTGTGTAGTTTTGGGGCGTAAAAGGCAAAACATCTCAAAAATAAATGGAGAAAATAAAGAAGGAATTGAACAAGACTCACTGCTCATGAATCCAGCAGCGCATGTAAATGCTTCCTTCTGGCATAGGCTATCGACAACAGCCTGTTTGCCAGGCCGATGCATGAGGTTAGCAGGGACCTAGGGGCATGACTTAGTAAGATAGATAAGGTGTGGCTAGAAACCTGAAATCTCAAATGAACCATGGCCGACCCAAAATTCTTTCCTAAATAAGAAGGCCCCTTCATCATCATCAAAGTTCTTTCTCCCATTTCTTACCAGCTACGCCTCCCCAAGATCTGGAAAATTCACTCTGTATTTCATGCCTCCTTCCTCACTCCTTATCAGGAAAACTCCTTTCATGGCCCCACTTCCTCACTCCACCACCTATCTTAATAGAACATAAAGAAAAATATGAAATTAAGAAGATCTTATGTCATCACAGAACTCCATCTTCTCGCTCCTTTCTGATCCAATGAAAAGGGTATTCTGCTGAAGAAGACTTGTGGGTCCCTGAGTAGGATCTAAAACATGCAAAATCCATCCTGGCAGACTATAAGAAATGGTACCTTCCACTTTTCCTCCCTAGACTCCTTCCTCAATGGTCATCTCCTTATCCCAACCCACCACCTCCATTTCCACTGTATTCTCTCTCATTGATGATACTTCTATGCCTACATCTTGCATCTCTTCTCCTGCCCCCCATTCTTCTTCTATTGCTTTTTCAATTGATTTCCCTCCTATGTCTTTCACAACTATTTGATCTGGTACCATTTCCATAGACATTCCCCAGTATGTCCACTGCCTCAGAAATGACTTTCCTGACCAAGAAGATATGTTGAAGTTGGACACTTTCATTCTAGACCCTCATATGGCTATACCCATTGGCTCATTCTTAGACATGGGCTCTTCCCTATATACTCTCTACCAGGTCTATCCAGAATGCTAAGCTGGCTATCTTTAATGTTCCCTGCAGTTCTCACACTCATCATACCTTCCACATTGATTATATCAGGGGTATTTACCATGATTAGTAAGCCACTCTCATTATCACTCTGTATCAACTTGGCAAGCTCGAGTTCTTGAAAGACCTTGACCACTACCTCTCTGAGCTTGCTTGCTCCAATCCTATCCCTTCCTCATCATCCTTTACTCCCTCCACATCTTCCACCCTGCTCTCCCCAGTGGAACTGCATCTCATCAAATGTATTGAGGCATTCTGGTCTGGAAACAACAATAATACCCTGCTCCCTCCTTTACATCTCAGATATGCCCATGCCTGTTTCTCCTGTTGCTGCTTAGGTTATATCCAGATTTGGTGCCCAGTCTATAAATATCCCATCTGCAGGGTTTTCTACCCTGGTCACCCTCAATACATGTGTTCCAACCATTGCTGACATGCCCCACTTCTCCTCCCTCTTTGTCCTCATTGTCCTCATCTCACTCAGTCTGCCATGTACTCCCTCCACTCCCCTCCACCCATTGCACTTGTGCTCCCTCCCCTGGTTCTGGAGATGATGTCACCTAAAGCAACATCACCATGAAGCAACAGAGAGTGCTCAAGCAAGAGGACAGTGAGACAGTGTTCCTGATGAATATTGCCAAGGAGAATCAGACATGGAAATCAAAGTAGGATGCCTTGCAGGAGACGCTGACACTAGGCGAACAGTGATGGTCATATTATATGACACAGGTGAGTTATCTGTTTGCTCCATGTCTTTTTCTTGGTTGTGGACATGCAGTATAGATATCACACATTTCATGAACTCCATGAAATGCATGATATGCATAGTGCCTGCCCATGTTGTATATGATGCAATGAAATGACTACATGTGTGTTTTCTTTGTCCATTGTGACATTCAGACCAAATATCTCAGGAGCTCAGCCTGCATCTGTCAGAAAATGTGGGTAAGCATGTATACAAGCAGACATACGAAGAAGGACTTGTTCACCTTTTCCATACACTCCAAGTTGGTGAGAAGAGCCATCATGATGTGGAATTGAAGGAGGGCGTGACAGGGGCACCACACAAGTGGGCAGAATTGCTCTGTCAAGACTACATATGGGATTTCATGGAGCATGTGGTCCTAATGGGGCTACATATGTATGTTTGATGGATCGGCAGATATGAAGTTGTCTCGAATACACAAGGCACTTCTCAGACTGGCTGGAGGAGTGAGTCTGATCATTCATTTATACTGAACAGACTGTGCTAGCAGTACATTGTATGCTAACTATCTTATCATTTGCACAACAACTATGTCCTTATAGATTGTGTTGTATATAGTGTCACAGATGGAGGATTTGGTGTGTCTCTGCTTCAATTCTGTGGAGTTAGATAAATGGCAGGTTGACCAGCTTCTAGCACAAACGGCAGAAAAGCTGGTGTGGGACAAGTTGCAGGCAATATACACTGAGATGAAATAGGAAGGATGAATGATGAAGGGGGCAAAAGGCACACTGTACTCAATCCGTGAGTGCATGGACAACTTGTTTGTGCAACACCTCAGTGCACTCTCAGTGGTCAAACATCCGTTTGGAAACCAGCAGTCTCAGAGATGGAAGAATGCACTGAACAACTACTGGGAGGATGTCATCAAGGAACTTCTCAAAGTGATAGTGACAATTGCAACAAAGGACCTATCATTTGTCAAGGAGGAGCAGGCAGCCCTGGATAAACTGCAATGGTGTGTTGCAAAGATCAAAGTCATGCACTTCATATTCTTGATAGCAGGCTTGGATACACTGTTGCGTCCTGTGTCATTCATGTCACACACAGTTTACAATATGATCATGAAGTGCTTGGGATACATCTCACAATTGATGGAGGAGGTACATATGGACTGTCTTGTGTGTATCTTATTTTGTACCATGACCATACTGCAACCCACATTCAGATGGTCATTCTGAAATTAAGATTCAAAGTTGATTTTTATTTCTGGAAGCTGTTTATGCCATAAAATAGAGGGCATCTATGGGATCATTTTGCACTGACAAGCATGAAAATCCATGGTCAGGATCCCGAGATAAAAATCAAACAAGGTCATATCAGGCTAGCATTGTGGAATGTATTTCCAGGGCAGTATACAGCCTTCTGGAAGTATTACCATCTTCCTTTTTTACCTACTCTACTCTACTATCTCCTTGGCTTCTCTTTATCCTTATCTACATGTCTCTCTATTCCCCATCACTCATATCATCTGCACTCATACCTTTGCTATTGTTGTACACAGCATCCTAGCTCTTGGCTGCCTTGATGTTTGTGGCATAGGTGTCACATAGCCATTGCTTGTTCATGAGGTCAGTGAAAGCAAAGCAATGGAGGTCCTGGGCCCTGGTCCTCTGGCTTAGAATAGGTTATCACCAGTTTTTCCTACTACATATACTGGAACCTGCTCATGAACCTGCTTCTAGTAGATCTTGTCTATATCCATCTCATCATCATCCATGCTCATGTCATCATCTTCTCCAGAACTCAGACATGATGTTTTGCACTTTGTGCCCCTAAATAGCGCTTGGAAAGTGTCAACTCCAATATTGACCCCCAATTTTGTGGTTGCCTTCACCTGTGGAGGAGGCTTTCTCTTGTTTTTGCTTGCAGCTGAAAGTCATTTCTTCAGAGCTTCTCTCTTTTGCCTGTCAGTCTCATCCTTTCTGCTGGTCAAGCCATCAAATCCGCCCATCCTTTACAATTCTTCCTCAAATACCTTCCTAGGCTTTACTCCACGAGCTGGGTGATGAACCAAATGCCTTTGCACTTTGCTTGATTCCTTTTCCAAGCTCTCTATCTTGTAGAACTTCGGATTGGTCACAAAGACATAAATATACTTCTTGATCCTCCACACAAACCCATTGTTTTTCTTCGTCATCTTTTGGCTCGCAGGAAGACACTACAGCTGGCAAAAATAGATGCAAGAGCATCATCAAGATTGAATCGCTGATCTTGATCTTGCCCCTTCAAAAGATCATGGTATTGTTCATTGTTGTGCCAAAATGGTGACCACATGGAGCTGTCCTTTAAGGGATAAGTCATGAGAAGGAAAGTATATCTTCATCCGATGCAGAAAGGACATTGACCTAGGACCCTGGTGACCATGGGCAGTCCCCTGTGTATTCTCCAGGCCAGCATTGCAATCTTCAATCGTGGTGTTGAACAAAGCGTCATCCACACTGATCACGGTCCAGCACTGCATCGCATCCAACAAGGACATGGCCGAAGGAACAATTCCTTTGAATGCACTCCCTGTTACCATCATCCACATCTGTTTGTGAAATCACAAAACAGGCGTGAAGCCTTTAGAGGAATGGAGTAAAATCTGGCAGAGAAAGTCCACTCCTTGATCATCAGACTGTCATATACCGTTCCTCCGACCTCCTCCGACCTCCTCCGACCTCCTCCGCTCGTCCTCCGGCGTGTCCTCGCCCAGGACTCCAACTCCGACTCTCGGACTTCCGTCTCTGTATTTAGCCTTCCCCATATGTACTA
>QGOH01008529.1:17705-32862 GCA_003313155.1 Boletus sp. MG95
CGGTCCGGAACCCACTACCTTGAAGGAGTGGAAGGAGAAAGCCAGCGGTCACATGGAGAAGCTCGAACGGCTTCGTGACCTCAAGAAAGGAGCGTTCCGCTCGGCGGGACGAGACCCCAACGCCATGGACGTAGACCGGATCCGCCTTTCCAACGCGGAACGAGCCCGGCACAACCGCGAACGTCGCTGTTACGTTTGTCACAAGGTNNNCCCTCCCAAAAGAGATAAGATAAAGATAAACACGCACCGTCCGAATCCAGCTGAGGTTCCTCCTCCACATACCGATCTGCGTTGGACACAAGCTGGCGCCTAGAGTACCTCTGAAGGATCTCTTGGGCTTCCTCCTGGTCGAGGTCTTCCGCTGGTGTTTCACCCTCTAGGACGAGTCGTTTCGTGAACTCGGCAGGGCGCCCAAAGGAATGACCTCGTCCGCGAGCGCGGAGGTATTTGCCGGGACCGCCTCTTGACTTTCCTCTACCTCCTCTGCTCCTGCCGCGTCCGTGAGGCTGGCTCTCTGAGGTGGAAGGACTGGCATCCGCCATGGCGTCCAGGTGATTCAAAGTGCGAAATTCGAATGCGCTTATCTCACAAAGCTGGGGCACGTGACGCATACTTGAACTACAAGTTGTTGTTGTACTCCTAGCAGATGACACACGAGTCGTATCTTTAGATTCGGGGGAGGGAAACGTGGAGACCCCACGAAAATGGCTTGATACAAGTGTGACTAAGAAAGAGATGTACTAATGATACAGTATGTAAAACGAGAAAAGATAACGTATCCAACAGAAAGACCACCCGAATAACCGGAAGAACACCACATGCCAGAAAAGAAGAAAAAAGACCCGCATGTAATAAGGATACAGATCAGTCATCCGATGGAATGAAACCCCGCGTCAGAACATCATACAAGAGAAAAAGAAATAAGCATATATGAATAAAGAGCCCAATGGTGAGCACCACAAGGGCGTTTTGAAATTCGTCCTCGACGTGCTTCCACATGCGCCGGGGAAGAGATCGTGGTGGACGCCTACAGATAGGCAAAGGCAGTAGTGGCATGGGACAAGCCACGTCGAGTGGGTTGCTCGATGGTGGTGGTAGGGTACGACTGGGCCACGGTAGAAGGGCAGGATCTTCGAACACGAGTTTCCTTGGGGCCCGTGCTTCTTCACGTTGCTTATCGAGCCATCTGGAGAGGCAGTGGTTTGCATAGCCTGTCCGATCGAACGTGGCGATGCCAAACTCAGTTTCATAGAATTCGGATCTACGGATGCAGTTGAGTGGTCCCTTGTCGGAACATTCATCGCCTTCAAGAACTTGAAGGTCGGCAAGACAGCCCGGGTAATCCGAGAGACAATCTTCGTAAATGGACCAACAGTCTGCTTCGAGTGGGGGTTTCGGGGATTTACGACGCACGTCGTGTTTCTTTTTTTTCTTTTTTTTTTCGATTGAATATTGAATATCGCAAACCAAAGAGAGACGACGTACACGAATGATGAGACAAGGGCGTGGAGGAGAGGAATTAGAATCCTTCCGGTATCTATCAAAGAAGCCCTTGCGGGAGATTGTGACGGGTTGCTCATCAAAGCGAACCTTTTTCTAGACATCCAGTCAGACTCGTGTCTCTTCAAAACCATCGTATCAAAATCACCTTTGACGTTATAGAAGACGTGCTTGAGGTACTGTCACAGAAGATGGCTGTTCGTGGGGGTCGCTTTAGTGCAGTGAGAACACTGCGACCAAGGACGAGCTTGCAAAGCTGAAGCGAGGGACGAATTATGATGTCCAATGTTATCTTTGCATCCTTCACGCCCATGTGCTTCGCCTTTCGAGTGAGTCGGAAAGGCTGTATGGGACGCCTGGAAGGCGAATCATACTCGGTGAAGGCAGACTTGGCACACATCATAAATGGGGCAGCCCGAGGGCGACGGGAGGGTGGGGGGTGGGGGAGGTGCGAGATGAAGGAATGGAGTGCCTACCCGACGTATCGAGGAGATAAATACGCGGGCTGGCCCAGAGGAACGAAACAAGGGATGAGTTATGACACGGGACGAGGCTCGAGTATTTAACTCGCCGCCTTCTTGAGTACCACGAAAGAGAATCTCGGCGTGTGTGCATTGTGGTACTCCACAGTGCGGTCTGGATTGGGAAGCCAGGCTCTCCATGAGGCTATTCATTCATCGATAAACTGATCCGAAACATACCGCTTGGACTGTGGGCGCAGCGGAACGTGTCGACGCAGATTGCCGGTTTGAGTCGTAGTGCTTTGTCCTTTCACCGCCAAGGAAAGTGTCCGAGTCACCTACCAATAGTGATTGTCTCTGGTGCCTTGTTTGTGAGCTACTAAGCAATAGGGTATCATGCGTGGAGGTCCAGACATCAAGTTGATGGACAACTTGGCGGTTCGCGGTGATTACAGCTGCCAGGTCGAATGTTGCCCAAGAGTGAATCCATACTTTAAAGTGTAAGCCCGTTACACGTGTGCTCGCTACCGTAGTTACTGCAACGTTGAAATGCAAGACGTCCGTCGTGCATACCCAATCTCCGTTCCCAAGACTCCTTCGGTTCTATCCATCTAGGTATCTCTAACTAGCATCTAAGGAGAAACAAGACCCTCAAGTCCTCTGGGTTGGGATTCAATTCATCCTGCGTATCACGTGAACTCGCACTCCAACAGACGGCCAAGGCCAACGCTGATGCTCACCACATCCCTTGCTTCTACATTCAATATTCACCCCACCACCTCATCGAATCATTCGGCCAAGAGTTTATACTTGTTCGACAGTATTGGTCTGCGCTGTCCCGTGCCCACAAAGCGCCGTCAGCGCTTCTTCTCTGAGTTTCTCCTCGTCGCCTCTCGTCAGCTCTTTATGCTTGATCATGAAAAAGCTGGCGACCGCTGCGACGGCAGCCATACATGCATTGAGAATGAACACCAGTTTGAAGCCCGTCGTGTACCCGTGAGAGAGCACATAGCTGGCCATCGAAGACGTCAGTCCCAGTGGTGCAAGCTTGGGTGTTGGCGTGCTTGGCCCAAGAATGGAAGGGTCATTGATGATGGCGGCAACCGCAGATGAGGAAAGCGAGAAAGTAGAAAGGTCGGTTCGAAGGGAGTTATTACTGCGAACAACGAGGAATCAGTTTCGAAGGCTGGAGTGGAAAAATGACTAACATCAATGTCGATCCAACAGCCAGAGCTAGCGTCCCTCCCAACAACCTGACGAACTAATTGTGGTCTTCAGCGAATAGTTGATCACCCTAGGGAGCGAACCTACGTTTCTGACGGCCGTCACCACAGACATGTCCCGTCTCGGAACACTCGCTTGAGCTGCAACAGTAGTTGTTTGCAGAGTCTAAGGGAACATATGAGTTCGTGATAATCCTACTCCAAATTTATCGCAAGTCTTACTTGGCCAGCACCCATGCCCGAGAGTAACATATAAACCACTAAGAGCGCTTTATTTGCGGATGCCGTGACTGTAGATAAGCAACCACATCCCACGGCCCATGCACTGAATCCAACGTAGATGCTAGTCTAGTTTGGGGGGGGGGATCGAAGACGATCATATAAGCCATCCGAAGGGACACATCGGCGCACCACACACCCGGTATTTCCCCGTCTTACTCACGATCAAGCCCTTTTCATGCGGGTGTGGTGATCAGCAGTGACACCGATGCCACACAAAGAGATGCATACCGTGGTCCAACTTGCGAACGATTGGCTAACGAGCACCGGGAGTAGGAATATTCCGGATCGGATCGGAGAATATCCCAATGCAATTTGGAAAAACTGCGGCAGGTAGTACAGCGAAGAGAAAAACACGAAACCACTGCGATGGAGTCGTTAGAATAAGGGATCAGCGGCCACGATACAGAACCCATACTTGATAAACATGGTGATATATACACCTGTTACAGTGACGTGTTTGAAGATGTACACTAACCATATAAATCACTGATTAGTCGAGCCTCATCAATGTACAATACGGGTCACTTACTGGGAACAATCGGCAAAGGCGCGCCTTTCCATTCCCAAAGACAAAAGAAGGAAACGACAAAGACTCCTGAGCACAGCGACCCGAGAACAATGGGTGAATTCCATGGGAGCGTGACACCACCCTGGCGATGCTACGTTAATGATGATTAAGTCAGACGATCTGCAATCACATACCCAAATAAGTGGCAAAAGAATAAGAACAGATGCAACGAGCGTTAGGATAGCACCAAGGTAATCTACCACCAAGAGCTTCCTGCATGGTGTAAGAGGGTCGACGAATGGAAGTAATTTAGAACCTACTTCTTCACATTGCCTTCCACTGGTTTGAGTGGAAGTACGAAGATAACCACACAGATGGCAAACAACGATATGGGAAGATTGACCCAGAAACACCACTATCCCACGATAAATAAATGTATACTCAAAATATATTCAAGAAAAACATACTCTCCAAGATACTTTTTGGGCCAGAGCACCGCCAACAGGAGGTCCGATAGCGTAGCCGAGAGCAATAGCACCGGCAATGATACCCTGGTATTTACCCCTGAGAAAAAAACCGTTTACTTTATGACACATGAACCACGCGGAGATGCAAAGAATGTACCTATCTCGAAGGCTGACTATATCGGAGACGACGATTTGTGCCATGCTCTGAAGACCGCCACCCCCTGCGCCACTGAGACCGCGGAAGACGATCAACTGGAGAATGGACGTCGAGAAACCTGAAGCAAAATTTCCCATTGTGTATACCGCCATGGCTACGCAAAGTGCTAATTTGCGACCAAAGATGTCGCTGAATCGACCGTATAGCGGTTGGAAGCTTGTTGAGGTAAGCATGTAGGCAGATGGTACCCATGATGCAACAGACCCAGCATTGAAGGTGTTGGATATAGTGGGCATGGCCGTTGCTATAATGACGGAGTCAAGCGCAGAGATAGCGGCGCACAGAGCTAGACCCGCGAACACGGGGAGAATTCTCCTGAATGGGAGAAGGTTCGTCTGATCTGTGAGCTGTAGCGGACTCTCGTTGACCAATTTCTTTGGATTATCGGCCGTTTTAGTCGTGACCGTGGAGATGGGATGTGATGAGGCCAGCTTATCAAAGCTCTCTAATTCGACGCAGGGTATATCACTGGGTGAGTGGACCGTTGCCAGGGATTCCGTGTCGTCCTCCCTGGGCGTAGCTGTGCCAACGTTGGGGGGACGATCCGGGTTGGTGATCGTAAAACCAGGCATGGTGGTAGTGCTGGCTGCACGATTCAAAGTTCGGTGCGCGGAGATCTTGCCTTGATGGGTGACTTCGGAGGTGGAAGACTCGAAGCCGACACAAAGACAGGGAGGGGATGTCTGACCACGGCCACAAACCGAAGCCAGGGTATAGGTGGGTAGGGAACACCAGGTCGAGCGAGTCACCCGTGCTCAGCACCACCTTTATGTACTCTCGAGCGCTGTGGCGATTCCATTAGTTTCCCCGGTCTTTTACTGCGCACGCGTTGCAATGCTTGTGATTAGATGTTGTGCCAAGTAGATGCACGAGCGTGTCTCGCCGTCTTTGTCGATTAAGATGTAACATTCAGTCGATTCTCGATGCTTAGAAGCATAGCAGCGGTCGCTTCGCCCAGCCTGCAGTTCTTGGCGTCCCGATCCGCGAAGGACGGTTGCTGTATACTACGTTTAACCTCCGGGCAGCTACTTCCTCGGGGTGCGACTTTGGCGTGGTTCCACTTCCCGTGTCTTCACATACTGTGAGTTGATTGCCTCGAAAACTGAGATTATTACCTCACCGTTGTGGCGTCGATGACACCATGCTGTGTGCTGCATAGTACGAACAAGGTGTTAATTGCTTCTGAGGTGCGGGCCACCATCCGCGGACAGTCAGGGCAGGCATGCAGGTTGTGGTAAAAGCCAAGGGAAAATTCAAAGTCTAGAGCAACCCAAGAGCGACTGTATTCCGAGGCCTGCAATCGTCACACTGGGAATGTAAGACGTCTGCTTAAAGAACGAGGGACCTACCGAGTACTGAAGTCCTTTTGGAGGTAAAAAGCCTGGGCACGGTATCAAAAGAGTAAAGACAAGGTCGTGCATGGCAGTCGGGCGGGGTCTCGGCAAGAGCACGGGTATTGAGGATCAGCACAAACGACGCAGGAAGGTGAGCTGCCATCGGGTTCGAGTTGATCCGGTGGTATCGAGCCAGCTGTGTGATGCTATCATCTGACATATTACCTAAGCGAGGACGTGCCACGTGGTCCCCCGGTTCCTTCTCTTTGCGAGGGGGGAGAGGTCCCAAAGTCTCGTCCTTCCACACTGTCCACCCTCGCACCCTCGCGCCTATGTACTCTTTCGCCCAATAGATTCGTGCCACCGCTGGGTGTTCCTTAGTTGTCAGTCGTGTTTGAATGCTCGCCTTTTTTTAAATGTCTACCCGAGTCGCGAGTATGTTGGGAGCGCCGAGCACAGGAGTCGAATCGAAAAGCCGTCAACGATGTCAGCTTCCAACCTTTTTTGCCTTTCCTCGGGGAGGTCCGGATCCCCATCCATCTTACCTCTGGACGTTTTTGCAGACCAGTGTGACAACTGCCACATCCCAAGTGAGTCGTCGAAAACACGCTTCCCCTGTAACGTGAATACTTAATACAAGGGCAATGCTGATTGACTTTTGATCGGGTCGGATCGTGCCCGAGTGACAACCTCGGAGACCCCAATGGTTCCAGATCATCTGTCAGTACGAATTCTCCACCAGTTTCGAGTCGTCCTGTTGTATACCTGGGCGTCACACGGTGAACAAGGGTATAACAGTCGATTGAACAAGCAAACGAGATGATCAAAAGATATCGATGATGTGTATATGAAAAAAAAAAAGTGACAATCGTAAGGTGATGTGTTGGATCAAGTGGGATAAATAGATCAAAATTTGGTCCATGATGCTCAAGGATAGAAGGGAGCCTCCAAAAGCAAAGTTCTCTGAATACTCGTGAACCGCCAGGGCCCTCAGCAAACTGGATGCGTCGGTAACCACTCGAGTACTACCGGGTACTTCGAGCTAGATTGCTGAAGGGCGGATACGCGGGCAAAAACAGAACAAGCAGAGCTATCCCCATCATGATTGACCAGCAGATGCCTCCTTGACCGCCATGGCTTCCTCGATCGCACGACATTGTGAGAGGAGCTGTAATATAACAGGACGCCCACAGGCATTGCGGATGAATGGCGTCTGCGAGAATCGAATTAGCATTCCAAACATAGAGTGCTCCCCGGCATAAAATGAAACTGACGTTCAGTAATTCCCCAGGGCCAGGTCTCGCCGCTGATTCCCTCCCACAAAGTCTCAAAAACTCGTGGAACGCGCGCGAATAATGTTCAGGGTGTGTCAGCGGAGGCCACTGCGAGCCAACATGCCGTGCAGTTTGGACGGCAAACGACACTTGAGCTGATGGGGAGGCAGGCATGGAGAACGGAGGAACAGTCTCTGCGAGTTCCCAGACAGTTGCCCCGAGAGACCACGTGTCGACTTTCAGCGCATTGTAGGGACCGCTACAGGGAGATGATCAGAAACGATGCTCGACAAAATAACCAAGGATACTTACGCTCTCATCTCAGGCGCCTGTACCCCAACGCAGATCAAGAGTCAATCCATGAATTCAGTGTTTCTCGCGTTTTCACTCACCTGCCAGTAAACGACCCCCACTGCCCCATTCACGGTGGGTGCGTTTCGATCGACGCTAATCGCATTCGAAAAGTCCGCTACACGGGTGCAGCAGTACGTGGTCAGCCCCAACCCAATTAAATATCGCAACGCTCAGGTCACCCACCAAGTTTCACGACACCTGCCGCGTTCACCAACAAGTTATCGCTCCGGACATCCCGATGAGCGATGTGTTGTCTCTGGAGATAATCCAGACCACGAAGGATCTGTCCGACGACGCAGACAAGGGCTCGTTAATTCGTGGGCATTGACAAACAAGAGACTCACGTCGCTAGCAAATCTTCCAACTAGTCTCTCTTGCAATGCGAGGCCCTCTGCCACCAGACCGATCACGTCCGCGAGCGATCGCTCCATGAGTTCCATCCGTATCCAAAGCGAGGTATCCACTGCACTTGCAGACCCGGCATCTTCATCTCGAGCCAAATTTGAACCAACGTAGACGGCATCAAACAGGAGCAAATGCTCATGGTTCAAATTCTTGAGTAGGGAAAGTTCGTGTACCACCGAAACCAACTTGTTAGACACCGGGGAATCATCTGACAAAGAGTGTGAAGATGCAAGGGGTGGTAGTGGTATCCGTTTGATAGCTACGTGTGATGTCCCAGGCGGTACGGGCCTCTCGGTGCTTTCTTGCTGTCCCTCGTGCGATCGAGTGTCCGCAAAAGAGGAAACGACACGGGCAGCAAACACGGAACCACTCTCGCCCTCGGCGATCTCCACAAGGTCCGTGAAACAGGACGACGGATTGCAAGGTGTGATGTAGGGCTGCAACTGTGCCAGAAGCGCGTGGGTAGAAGGCGGTACCGATGCGTGGGATTCTAATGAGGGTAGCTCTGAAAGGTACGGACGTGCTTCACTTTCTTCTCCATTCTCACTCTCGACATCGACACCGCCAAAGGTATCCGTCGTTGAGCTAAGCATTCTCGCCTCTGCGGCCAAACTGCCCTTTGTCTTTGGCGCCGTGGAAGAGGACGCCCCGTTCACTCCTTTTGGTGTCGTCAACGGCATGCTCTCGCTCGTCGAGCTGGACGTCGTGTCTGAGCTGCCATGCGAGTAGTGAGAACTAATGGGCGACGCCGCTGCGCCGCCCATTGCCTGCAATTGAGTGACACGCCCGAGGGAGGTCGTTCTAAACCTCGATACACGGCGGGGTGTCGAATCCGTCTCCATCTCAACAGGGGGTGGTGGAGGTGCTGGCCACTTTGACTGCGAGCCGTCGCGCAAGAGTGACACCGAGGAAGTCTCAGAAACCATGGAATCGTCAGGCACTTCTCCGCGTTCTTGTGTACGTGGTAACTCCCCGCCTATATCAGGTTCGCCGTACGCCAAGGCCTGGGACTCAGAATCCGCAGTAGAAACAGCGCTTCCCCGCCTAGAAGCTAACGAGACAGCATCGGAATCGATGACACTCGCAACTGCTCTCCGAACAACTTCGGTCTTAGCTGTCGCTATCGTCGCAGGCGTCACCGTGATCGTCGACAAGTCTGAATCGCGGCCACCCGGGTTAGCACGGTCAGGAAGAAGGGTCTGAGACGAGTTGCGGCGGGAATCCGATGATGCAGTGGAGTCGTGCTTGAGGACCTTTTCAGGAGAAGGGACTGGGAGTAAGGGTAACTGTGACTGAGGAAGAGAGGAAGGCTGGAGATTCGGTTGAGATGGTGGTCGTTTTAGGGGCAGCAAAGGTAATAGAGGTGGTGGGTGAGGAGGCTTCGGTGGCGCCGGACGGAGTTGCGCGCGGATCTGCGATGGAGAAATAGGAATTGGTAATGGTTGTGGTTTTGCGCCAAAAAGTGAGTTGACAGGAGATCTTCCAGATATGCCTGTTATAACGTTTGTTCTGGGAGGTGCGAGGATAAGTGCAGGAGGGGGTAAGAGAGGAGTAAGCTTGGGCTTGGGCTTGGGCTTGGGCTTCGGCGGAGGGGAGGGCGGGAGGCTGTCAATACTAGGTCTGCGTGGCAGTTCTGATGACGGGGGCGACGTCGACGCAGGTGGATCAAGGTCTTTACCAAGGAACGAGACGTTGGACGCAAGGGAAGCGTCCGAAATGAGTGGAGTCGAGGGAGCAACTGGTGACCCATCCGCATCTTTCACCTCATCCCCTGCCGTTGTCGTTGTTTCAACGTCTACGGCTTGTTCTCCTGCATCATCGTCAGGTTCATCCTCGGTCTTCTCTGCTTCGTCTTCCTCTGCTTGCTCTTGTTCACCACCTTCGTCAACAACACCTATCGTTCCTCTTGCATGGGGTCCAAGCGTAAGGTTCGCTCCAAACGAGATATCTGGCAAACTTGGCGCCACTGTTTCTGGGGACAAAGAATTCGACGCCATCGCTGAAGCACTCCCGCTCTCACCAATCTTTGGGAGGGGTAACATCGGCCGAATGGTTGTCCTCCTCTCCTTCACGCTCGCGGCATCCCCACCCTTTGGCCGCATCAGAACGCTCGATCTCTTCCCTTTATCACCAATCGCACTGAACAACGACTCGGACCAGTCCTCCAGACTACTCTCCTGGTGGAAGGATATCCGAGGTGGGAGCGTTGCCAACTTGATCAGCTTCTTGTCGATCACCAACGGCGGTGTGGGGGAGAACAACCTTGCTTGCTGTGTTGGATCCATCTCCGCGTCTCCTCCGTGGACAGTGTTATCACTGTAATTTGGCGAGATATCCATAACTTCGTCGGCTGTCCCAGGGATGTCGTCAGTGGGGCCGATTCCGGGTATGGAGACTTCTTGATCTTCCTCTCTGCTGTCCTGAGAGTTCACGCTAGAAGGCCCGCCTAAAATCTCTTCCGGGGGGACGGGAGGAATGGGTCTGTTGGGTGGAGGTGGACCCCCAGAGACGCCAAACCCTTCTTTCTCTTTCCTTGGTACCCATCCTTCCTTCTTGGGCGAAGCATAAGCAGGAGGAGGTTCAACGTAATTATTTCCATCATAGGAATCTGATGATGCGTTCGCGACATGGTATATTCTCTTGGGTGGCGTCCGCGGGGGCGCTGACACCGGTCCTGGTTGCAGATCTGCACTGACAAAGGAGTGAGAAGGTGGCGGAGAGGTAGGATGATTAGAGTAGGTGTATCCACGTGAGGGAGTAGGTATGGGGAGAGAGGTGGAGTGGGCGAGCGGAGATGGCGCACGAGAGGTAGAGGACGGAAATGGGACGTGTCCAGCGTCGGATTGGGCATGTTGTACCTGAATCTGTGGAAAGGTAGGCGTTCGTGGTGTCTGCTGTCCCTAAAGGAGACATGTAAATATCACGATTGGGATTCAAAACCACAAGAGCAATCACCTGCGACATGTGTCGTATCCTTGAAGTATGAGTTTGGTGGGAAGAAACACTTGATGTGTCGAAAGGATAGGGCTCGATCAATGTTTCATCCCCCATTCCTTGGTCCGCACTTTCGTCTGGGCCGTCCCCATCCACAAATATATATTGTTCCGATTCCTCACCCGCCGCACCCGCACCCCCTCTTGAGCCCCCAACACCTTTCATACTTCCCGAATCACTCGCCAGCGAATTCTTGATGCCACTCACAAACGACTTCATTGAAAAAGATGGCGCCCTTGGTGAACGCGCCGGAGTCGTGCACCCAGTTATGCTTGGAGGACCACCACTGGCGCTAGTTGCGACGGAATACATTGAGGGTAGGTGGATCTTGAGGGCCTCTCGTCCTTGTCCTAGACTCGTGGAGCGTGGAACGGGTTCCAACAGGGTAGTAGAAGATGCGGTGGAAATGGTCGGAGACGTCACGGTCGACGAGTGAGGGGACGCGGGCCGTTCGGCAGAGTAAGCGGTTTTTGAGTTGGCTAGCTTGGCATTTGAGATGATGACAGTTGCTGCCGCTCGGCGGCGGGCATGAATCGCTGCGATCTCACCCTCGTCGAACCCTACTTGCGATAGGGCAGCAGACCACGACGGTGGGAGACCGATATATCTGGTTGAATGTGGATATCAAGTCAATATAGGCAGGTAGGTTGCATATAAAGCGTATGTATGCGCGAAAACGAAGCGTTGGCACTCACCCCTCGTCGACATGTATGTGGTGCTATGCGATATAGAAAGTAAGACACGGTGGTTATCGGAATCGGAAGACATGCCCACCTGGAAATTCCAAGGTGATGATATTCCCTCATCTCCCTCTGGATTCCCTGGTGCATTCTCGTGTTCGCTGACGCTCGCACTCCTGCTGACACTCTCAGCTGCGCTGGCAGTCTCTGAGAGATCCTTCCTCGATCTGTTCCTCTTTGCCAGGCCGGCAAGCTTGAAAACGCCTCTTTTAGGTTTCCCGCCAGCGGCGGTCGCCTGACCCACGGCGTAGGAACTAGAATTAGTGCCATTCAAAACGTACATGTTGCCAAGATTGGCGTTGGGATTAGGGCTGGCGTTTGGACATGAGCCACTCGAATCTGTGCTACCATCCATGGAAGAACCAGGGAGGTAGTCCCCTCCACCCCGACCGAAGGACCTGAGGGAACCCCCACATGCAGAAGGGGCAGGCGAGGCCGCCGCCGCCCTTCCGTTGACAGTTGCGAGAGCGGTGTTTGAGCGTTTTCCAAACTCGAGGCAGGCACTTGGGATGGCGGGATAGGGTGTGGAAGGCGTGGCGGGTCCTGAGTTTGATTCTGGGCTGAGAGAAGGGGAAAGCGACGCGGCTGAACGGCTAAAGAGAGACCTGCTGTAGAGTGCAGAGGGAGGAGGATTTAAGGATTTGGGAGAGGAGACATGACTTGAATCCTTGGGGGGTGGAGGTGGCACGGCGTCTGTAGAGAGAGGGGATCGCATGAGCCATTCAATGAGAGAATAGATCAAGGACACACCGAGCAAACCAGAACCAGAACCAGGCTTGAGCTTGAAGACATTGAGGGTGGAGAAACGAGAGGACGGTTTAGCACCATTTTGGGGAGGGTTGAGGTATGGCATTGTCTGGTGGAATCGTTTTCAGAACGGCTGGGTGTGATATGAATCGCGAACCGTCACGGGGATAGCATGTGCTTTGAAGTTTGGACTTGAAACGAATGGGCGAGTGAGAGTGAGCGTAGGTCCAATGGAAGAAACGGATGGCCCGTTGATGTCAGTCTAAGAAAGCGACGCGTCCATCAACTGTCCGCGAGTTGCAGGGACGATGGGACGGACTCACTGACGGAGTGCACCACGGCCGTGGGCAAAAGAAACACAACACCCGGGTCTCTTTCTAGGAAAGGCCAATCCTCCGCACACGCCCCGCCGACAGCTTTCAGTCCGTCCAATCGCCCCCGAGTCGGGCACAGTTATTCATGCTCGTCTAGATCACTCTTGTCCTTTTTCGTATCCAACATGAGCGCTGCGAAACGCGTCCATTCACCCTTGCACATCTGATCTCGACCCGCATGCCTCGAATCACATCAGGCACCTCATCTTGGCAAACGATGGATAACTGAGACATTTTACGTGCTGTATAAACCAGCTGAGCGCTGAGCTCGTCACCGTGCGCGTCGGGCTCACCGTTTCCCACAGTCGGGAGGATGTTTCGCTATATTTCCTCAGATGCACGGCGCCATGTTCGTATACGAGTCTGCACACAATTTCTTCCGCTCCACGACTCTATCAATGCCAAAACCCACTCCATCTGTTGGTTGCCTGATAATCCAAGCATCCTTGTGCACCCGCTTCCCTCCAACTGTTCGCAGACGCAAACGTCCACGCGCTCTCTCCTGATGTGTTACTCCGCGGCGTCATCTCCGCCTGGCAAGTCCGCGCTGATGGCGAATCTCCACAAGCGCCCTTGCCAGCGTATCTTGCCCGGGGGCAACTAGTGCTACGGGTAGACGCCCCGCCGCCTGACGACGGCGGTAGCATCCTCTTGACAAAGTTACGCACAACCTGTCCGAGCCGTCCCCGTCCTTGTTGGGAGATCTGAGGCTGCAGGAGCGTGCGGGAAAGCCGTGATGCCCGGATAGGTGTGGTGATATTCGTATGCGGCACATCGGCGTAAGACAGCGTCGAAAAGTCGACCAGGTAGGAATCAGACTCTTGAGAATGAACTGGTGATCGTATCGGCGTGGATTTGATTGCGTCACTGGGGTATCGGTTCCGTTCCGGGGTGTCGTGGCCATGCTCTCTCTTACTCGGTGATTGTCCAACATCGATCTCAGGTCGCCGCGGCGAGTGTGGTGTTTGTTTCTCACCATTCGTCGACGTCGTTTTGGTCAATGAAAAGCGTTCCCAATTCTCGCCAACATGGAAACCTGCGTTCTTGGGTGGCGTCTTGGGGGGTGTTATGGGCAATGGTAGCCTTTCCAAACCCATCTCCACAACAGACCATTTATCGCTACAGTAAAAAAGAGTTGAGCTAGGCGAGGGCATGCGAAACAGGTCAGGGAGAACGCACGTTCGTTCAAACCATCCTGTTTTTTTTAGTTCCATTCTGGCCAGGCGGTCGAGGCGGTCCAACGGACTGCTGGTCAACAGCTGGGGTGACGAAATGAGCCAATCGTCCTGGCAGAACATGCACTGTGACACGAACCATCTTGGTGACATCATATATCCCATCGCCCTACACAAGGTCACACTTGTCCTGCATCAGAGACAATACGAATATATACGCACCTTGCGAACAATCCTCTCCGAAGGGCTTCTTGGCTCGTGCGATTGATACCGTCTGGATGCATATGGATACGAGCTTTCATGCTCCCATATACTGGCGTCCCCCAACACAACCAGTTCCACGTCTTCATCATAGCTCAAGTCCAGCGACGAATCACACGACCCATATGTTGCATCTTGACACACACTCTCCTCGCTCGAAAGACTCTGGAATGATGGGTATGAGCATTCAGAAATCAGGGCAAAGTCAAAAGACATGGGACGAACCGTCGACAAGTGATGCGACTTGACGACGTTCACCGCGAACAACAGTTCCTTGTCAGTCTTGTGCAGAGATGGATTGTCGAACGCGTCTGCTACTCTTCCAAGCACCTTGAGTGCGTCTTCGGAATTCCTACCGTCACTTGATGACGCGATCGCGTTCAACGTATCCATATGATGGGCAGGTTTTTCCAACTGAAATGAAGTAAAGATCTAGTGCTGGATCGTGCTGGAAGTGCGGCTTGACGTGGTTGGCTGACGAGGAGAACCACATATCTTTGACTCTTATGATGGTATAACATGTCAGCCTCCGAGAATACGATCCGTGGCCTCGTCAGCCATCACAGGGCCGTTTAATAGCCTGGTGACCAGCTCGTCAAAGGGATCGACCCGTCGCTGAACCGTTGAACGTTGACCTACACTTGTCACTGGGTCGGCGAGCGTTTCCGGGTGAGATTGTGTCGGCACTGATTAAAGTGCTCGCTTGGGATTCGGGAGTAATACTCACATCTTTGAGCTTTCCAGAAGCCTACGCCAAGTTTTATCGCCTTTCTTCGGTTACCCGGCGAGCGCCAGGATCTTAGTAGGTCAGGCCCACAGACGCAGTCCATCAATTAGCACT
>QGOH01008551.1:0-24010 GCA_003313155.1 Boletus sp. MG95
GAAGCACCAACCTCGTCTCTCCCCACGAAAAGTCATCAAAGTGCCAGAATGCATAAACAGGTAGTACGAAATTCCAAATGGGGAGGGCAATGAGGTATATCAACATCCAAAACACATACACGATCTTCCGCGTCGTGATCAAAATCAGAACGGCCGGAAGACCAAGCACAGCAACCAACAAGATCAACGGGATCGCCTCCTCGAAATTGACCGGAGGGTTTATGATCATGCTAACCATGAGCATATAAGTCAACCCAATGGCTATCGGAAGGACAACCGTGCCGAGGAGATCCATGAATACCACAAACTGCATGCTGAAACAGAATGTACCACAGAGATTGCGTACGAGGACAAGCTCCATAAGATTGTGGATGGTTGAATTGATCCAACGGCGCCGTTGGGATAGAAGGACAGGAAATGTATCGGGAACAACAGTACGGCAGCGAGCTTGCGGGAGAAACATCATTTTGCGGTTGGGGAATGCACGGATGAGAATGGTGGTCAAGAAACGATCTTCACCCAACAATAAAAGGTTTTTCTGGTGTAAAGTTGAGACTTCGCTTTGGCTGTACTCGCGGACGATTTCAGGCTTGACGATAAGAGGAATCCAATCATCACCACTATTCCGACGAGCTTTCAATCGGAACATTGAGAAACAGCCCGGAAGGCATGAAACACCACCAAACACGGATTCGAAGCCCTTGGCGAGATGATGGGAGATGAAGTACTCAAACACCTGGATCGCTGTGACCCATGATGCTCGTTTGTTAGCTATCCGGGTCTCTCCACAAACACCCATGATCATCTGGTCATGGTGCATGCAGTTTACCAAGGCTTTGAGCGAGTCGGGGAACACTTTAGTATCTGCATCAACCTGTCGAGCACATGAGACATTGCTAGAGTATCAGAAATAGGCGGAACTGCCATACCATCAAGCAGACCTCAAAGAAATCAGGAGTTACACCCATAAGCACATGGATTTTACGGAACATATCAAAGTCGAGCGGGCTCATGCGATCATTATAAGTGACCCGAGAGAAGAAGTTCATCAGGATGAGTTGACTGTCGCGCTTGCCACGATTGCCGGGCTTATTGTCTGTTGACTCGGCTTCCGTCCCACACTTGACAATTATCAACGTAGGAGTGCGGCGACCTGCACAAGCTGCGCAAACGAAAGTTCTAAGGTCACGTCGAATATTTTCTCACCAAAGAAAACGTACTGTAATGGCCTGCGTAAACCATCGCGCGGTTCTCCCTCTTAGCCCCAGACCCGACGGCAAGGTAACTCATAGGTGCTGGGTTTCCGAACCGTGGATCAGCTTCCAATAGGCTGACGCAAATATCTGGAGTACTCCTTTTCTCTCCCGCTCCAGTAATCATTCCGTCGGCAATGACGAAAAGGAGTTTTCGATGGTCGGAATATGCCGTCCGAGAAAGCGAATCGAGTGTTGAGCGCATGGACTCTTCACCCTCGGAATAGCATGTCACCAAACACACCGCGAAGAGCTCAGCCCCAATCTGCGCCAAGCTCACGACTTGACTAGGTTCTTGGGTAGACATTGGGGCGGTGGTAGGGGCTCGGGAAGCCTTGCGGAGCGCCGCCGGTTTCTTGGAACCGCCGGGACCCGCCCAAGGAGCCATTCCGGTTTTGTTGTCGATGGAGATATTGGCACCTTCTGGCATGACCGCTGGACTGATGGCTGAGCGGTTCAAGTCCGTGCTATCTGGAGGGCCAGCCAATCTGGCAGAGAGGAACCAGTTAAATACACACGCCATCGCGAATCGCACGAGAACAAGACTGAGGATCACGATGAGGCCGACGTAAAGAATTAATGATGACACGAAACAACCGGGTGTGATTTTGTCTATGTTGCCGGCATAGTATCTTTGGAGGAGACAAGGGACGGCAGATTTGGTGGCGGCGTTGTTGTAGAACAACATAGTAGCATCCTTGCCACCGGTACTGTTCGACTGAAGAATAGTGCGGATGGCAAGATCGATGGGGTCGGAAGAAATGGGGCTGGGATGTAGTTCCATGTAGGGATTCATGTTGAGGACGGCGCCATCGATCACAAAGTAATTGGACAGGGTAGCAACCTGGCTCCAGTCATAGCCGAGAAGCTGCGAGGTCTCTTGTATATCAAGCTGGGTGAAGGTAGAAGAAGCATTGAGAGGGCCAAGAGGACAAGCTGTAGTGGAGCTACAGGGATTGTCTGTTGCGACGGGAAAGCTGAGACTATTGCAGGCAGTATATTGTGACGCGCTACGGGTAAAGTATGGAGTGATATCTTGACCGGGCTCTTGTTGGGCGAGCGAGTCTAGATTGACGGCCTGTGGGCTCTTTGCAGCGGTCACGTTGAAGACGACACCCTGCACGCTGAGGGTACCAGCGACAGAACCGAGGGGGTTGTAACGAGCAGAAGTGGTGCTAGAGGTCGAGGGGCAAAGGACCATTTGCGTACCGACGGTGATGAAAGCGACGCCTAGGCAAAGAAGCAAGATGATGAAGCAAAGAGCGATCTTCTCTCTCCAAGCCTGGATCATGTTCTTGTCATTGAGACCGCCAATAGAAGTGAGTAGCAAAGAGGGGGCCCAGAAGGTGACGATGCGAGAGAAGACGCGCCATGGGTCGAAACCACTGCCGATGGTAACACCAGGTACCCAACCTGATGCGGTCGGTGCGAGAGAAGACGGGGGGTTGATAAGCGGGATAGGTGCAACACTGCGCTCCGGGCGAGTGAGGGTTTTTGCACGACGAATGGTGGTGCCAGTGGAGATGGGTGGTCGTGATGTCGATGGTGGGGTATTGTCGGGACGACGTGCCTGATGTGCTATACGGACTGAGTGGGACATGTCTCTCTAGTATAACAAAGAGCGGTCAAAAAAAAAAAAAGACAGGAAGAACAAAAGGAATGACTGCGAGAGGGAGCGGGGCCAGGTGGTCGTCGTAAGGACAACCAGGGATGACGCTGAGGGCGATGGTGAGATGGGAAGCGCGCACCGAGGGAAAGTCAATTATGTCAGTTCGGACAAGCGCTCCTGTTACTACGGCCATGTCCGACTCGGACGCCGTTCTCGACGCTCGTCGTAGTGTCAGGACCGCAGCGGACGCGAGCCAGACTGATCCTCCGAAACGCGCTACGCCTTCGCCCAACGTCGTCTACCACCAATGGACTCTCCAGGTGCACCCATTCCTCTCCTGGCACGTTCTCTTCCTGTGGCGCTGATAGCAGAAGCTCGCTCCCCTAGCTTCCCAACATCATATGAGCGAATACAACCGCATAAAATACGGCCATCAAGGTACAGGGTCCCCCCTTCCCTCCCGTGCTTCTTACCCATCCCTCCAAAGGCTGTCCCATCTTATACGCCCCACTATCCTTGCACTTACCCGATGTCGTCCGCGGTCTGCGTGAGCGCCAGGAGAAAGACTCAGACCAGGTTCTCTGGTGGCCTTGTCCCTCCTCCGCCACTCCCGCCAACAGAGAGTCCGGCCCCTTGATACCAGCAGCGAAACAACGCGCCGCACTCGCCACTGGAGCCACCATGCCACATCCAGAACTGCAAAAGGAACTGTTCGATGCTCTTTCGGAATCCATCACCATCCAATCCATTCAAACAGATACCAGCAGTCCTGCCTTGCACATCAAAACATCAGAAACGCATCCTATCAAGTCAGTCGATTCGCCCGCAAGTTACCCGTCACTGACCAGCCATCGGCAGTATTTCACCAGTTATACCTCCAGAATCGCTTATCGCAATTTCATCTCATCTCATTCCAACTAAAAGACCATGTCCAGTCTTATTTGAAACCAATCTTTCCTACAGTCTCGACCAGCTTGCCGGATATTCACAACTATGCCCTTCGCATGTAAATTTACCTATTTTTTCGACCCCCATACCTTCCATCTCTCAGCACAAACATTTACCATCGAACGACTTCCGTTCGTCTCTCACTGGTGCTGTCAATGCAGCTCTCAACACAAGGATTTCGCTCCCTCCTCTCCCAGTTCCCTCCTCAAGAATCTTGCTGTCGTTCAGGCGTAACCTCAAGACACGCGCCATTTCCGATGGGGCGCCCGAAATCGACGTCGCGAATCCCAATTCGAAGCAGGCGCCACGCCATTCCACATTTCCGCCCGTGCCTCATACTTCGCAGACCCACCGCCCGTCGATGCTTGTTCTCCCAACTACCTACGCCTTGCATCCATTCATGTAAGTTCTATCCTTGGACTACGACGTTCCTTTTATTGGTGTAGTCGCCCACCAACAGCTCCGTCACCCCCAAATAAGACTTCCAAGTTTCGGGCTTCAAAGTCATCCTCCACGGCATCCTCTCGACCAGGTACGGCCAATCAAAGGCCTTTCAAGCTTGGAAATCTCCTTCTGTCATCTTGCCCTGGAAAGAAAGGTTAGTTCTTTTTCTTGATCGTTTTCCTCCCATTAATGTTCTCGTCCCTTACTTTCTTCAACAAGTACGATTGAGCGGACCCGTGCGTGGGCGGAGTGCGGTCTGTCGAGATCTGGATGTCGATCTGCGACGGATGAGAATGCTTGGAGCGAGATGCGTCGTCTGGTGAAATTTGTTCTCTAATTGCATTGACACGTTTAGTGACGCCGTCGTACACCGCAGCTGCCTCGATGACGAGGAACTTGAATTCCTAATAGGCGTTTCATGGCTTGAATACTGCCAAGTTGCACATCGAGAGAGGCTTGATGTCCTACGGTACGTATTCTGCACCCCATGTCCGTTCAGTCCCATTGATACGATCTGCCCACTCGTAGCATTCCCCTACCAGAAGGTTTAACCCCGCTTTCACCCAAATCCCTGGACGCTGATTTGGATCGGATCATTGAAAGATACTCTCTAAAGGGCATCTCTGTGTTAGTGCACTGCCGAGGGGGAGTTGGTCGCGCTGGGCTCCTCGCATGCTGTTGGATGTTGAAGCTCGGGCTCTGTGGATGGACCGAGACCGACATTCCACCGACCGCTGTCACCACAAATGCGGTCGAGATAAAACGCGACGACAATTCGTCGTATACCCTCCGGTGGGACAGCGAAGCTGTGGTGCGACGGGATACGTTGCAGCTGGTGGAGCGGGCCATCGAAGTGGTACGAAGACGAAGAAGCGTCAAAGCCATCGAAACGTTGGAGCAAGTCCAATTCCTGGTGGAGTATGTTGACTATTTGAGAGCATGTGGACGTGTTGGTGGGGATTCCAGCAACTTATAGCGCGTGACTCTCCCCTACCAATATCTCGATTGTAGATTACAATAGCTTTAGTGCTACCTAAGTACGGTAATTATGCATGCTTCGGATTCCAACCATAAATATTAATCATGAAGTGTAAGGAACTACCGGCAAGGAAACGCAACTAGTGTTACCGCTGTCAGTTCCAACCTTCTCGTCAAACCACGATTTGTCTTCTTCCGGGGCGTCCCCAGACATCCTCCGCGACTGCTCAATCTTCTGAGCAACGAGTTCGGCATCTTCGACTGAAAGGCCACACCGCTTTACCAGTTTCCTCCTTAGATCACTGCCATCAAGTTGTTTTTGACGGCGTGGAGACAGCCAAGTGCGCATGTGTAGCACCACTCGCTTGACCCAATTTGCCTTTTCCTCTCTCCAAACGACCCGACCGCTATAGTCCAGAAGGAGCTTCTGGATGATCTCCCTAGACTGCTCATACTTGTCGCTGAACACGGCTTTGTAGCCGCGGGTGGTGGTGATACAAGCATGCCCGTGGGACCTGAGTTGATATTCCTGGATAGCCTTCTCGTTCTCTATCCACCACTGCTCCATGGGGTCGTGCATCTCCATATGCGTAACAGCAATAACGACGGGAACCTGGCGGTTGCAAAGCACCTTCACGAAAAGGTTATATGTCTGCTGCGTCGTGACGGAGATCCGTCCGCCCTTCATGCAGAACACGAGGAGACTGATGCCGCCCGACTGCTCGAGTCTAGAAATGAGTGCGTAAGCCTGGTAAACGGCATTCAGGTATTCGGTCGGCTTCATGTGGCCTTGGGCTTCGTGCAGACCAGCTGTGTCATGTAAGGCAAACTCGACACCGTCAAGGCGGACGATGTGCTCCTGTGAGTGGAGCGTGCAGCTCTTTGCACCACTCGAAGTGATGGCTCGCTCTTCGCCCGCAATAAGATTGACGAGGGAGCTCTTCCCTACGCCGACGTCTCCGACGATAAGGATATTACGGCGGTTGGGGTGCTCGGATGTGGTGGGACTAGAACAAGTGCTATCTGGCCGCATGGCAAAGGGCAGAGGGCTGATGACTGATGACTGAGGGCGAGGAATCGATGGGCGATACGGTGGCAGCTGAGTAGGTGTGCGATATGTGCTACGTCCTCGTTGGGAGGCTGGGATCTGGGAACTTGGCCATTCACGGACCAGGCGATTTATATGGGTGGTATGCGGGCGCTCCAAGAACTACGGGCTTGACCAGTTCCCGTGAACAGGGGGCTCCACATTGATCGTCGTGAGCTTCTCAAGCTAAATATGACCCGATATCAAGATTCGATGGGCATCACGTTTCCTGGGTGTATCTTCGTAACGCCATCCGTGGTAATGGTATCATCAGGGTCGATTCTACTGCGTGAGGCTTTGCACATAAGTAGAAGAGAGAGAGGATGGCGTGATGACCAGCTTGAGACACCTGCACCGGTGATCACTAATGCTACCTCTGCAGAGGCACATTGCATGTTTACTGTGATCGAAATCAGCACTTGTCGGATCCAAAATCATCATGATAAGAATCATTTCTGAAGGTCTGATGGATCAGGAGCGCCAATAGCATCATACGAAGGTGGATGTCGACAACGAGGAGGACGTGAGGTGTGATGGAGTCCTAGGGACCAACTTTAATTCTGTAAGCGGGCCACGGGTGACGACCTCAGGCCTCGGGATTATACTTGACCAGAATGAAGAAAGTTGACGTCTTGACAGCTTCTGCCGGTCGTCTCAGAAATGCGCGCGCTCGGTCTCGCACTCCTGGATATAGGGCATTGACGGGAAGATAGGCAATCTGAAAGATGCTTGACTGTGCGGCACGGTAACTACGCGTGGAAAGCAACCGTTTTTCAAACCGTTTTGTTACCGTTCGTGGTGGCACTTCGACGTCAACGTCAACGTCGCCATACTAGCCTCCTCTCGTCCCAACTTTGGACCCTGATATACTCGGTGGGCATTTTCATGATCCTGAAGAAGCGCTGTGTGCGACGTGCATGTGGTGAGTAGTACTTCGAGCCTCGTTGCCAACCCTGCTACCCTCGTATCGACATGTTGTGAATTCACAAGATCGCCGCTTTGATGAAACGAAGCACCCAAGTTGCTGTTATGGTTGTGTGGGCATAGCATTGCCATTGGCAAAACTTGCCTCGAGGCCCGTATTCAAGGCGAGCGCAAGCATTTGGCGCACTGGCGAACCTTACTCCACGTCTATATATAAAGGTAGTCTCGTCGCGGGTGTCGTGACAATTTAGCAGCACGACCTTCTTTGCAACATCATACATGGCACCCACTGCGCGCCGCCCAGACGTAGGTTTTTGTTTTGTGCGGGACAATGTAAACTGGCTTATGGATACGTTTATGGATAGACCTCTGCCGGAGGACTGGTTGTGGACTTTGCAACCCTGCCCCCCAAAAGATCAAGCACCGACCGGCCGGCCGCGGTAGCTCTCAACATTGATTTCTCTATCCTCAACCTGACGTACACCACATAGAATATTCAACCGCAGCACCAGGCCACGATCTTTACGGTGGATTTCGATATAAACGACCCTAGGTCCACCAAAGTGAGTACTATCAATGATGCCTTGTCTGGTTTGTATCTCAAGCAGGTCCGAAGGCCAGTAAACTTGCTCTCGAGGTAAGAGAGTGATCTTATTCATTTTGACCCAGAAGTCAACTTTTTTTAGGCCACAAAAACCCGCAATATCGTGATCTTTGGCGACAGTGGGGTTGGTAAAAGCTCCCTAATCAATATGCTCGCTGGCCACAAAACTGCGGAGACTTCTGGTGGTGCTCTCGGGTGTACGTTTCAGAGCTGTCAACATCTGATAACCATCAACGGGGAGAAGGTCAACATTTGGGATACTGCAGGCCTTGATGAAGGTACGCGGGGTCGTGTCTCGCCCGAAATAGCCGAGAAGAACCTGAGCAAGCTGCTCCGTGAGCTACGGAGTGCGAATGGCATCCACCTGCTTGTCTATTGCATCCGTGGTCCGAGTGTTCGGAAGTCACTGGCAAGGAACTATGCTATCTTTTACTCTGCGATATGCAGAAAGAAGGTTCCCATCGTTGTTGTTGTGACAGGGTTGGAGAACGAGCCAACCTCGATGGAAGATTGGTGGACTACAGGCGAGAAGGAACTGGCAAAGTACAAGATGCGCTTCCACGACCACGCATGCGTTACAACCATCGACATGGAGAAACTCGCAGGTTCTGTATTTGAAAGTCGCAGCATCGAGTCGCAGCAGTTGGTCCGGAAGCTGATCATGGACAATTGTCACCGCGTTGCTACCCGACTGCCGTCCGACACCAATACCCTTATCAAAGCCGCCTTGCTTGACTTTCGGTCGATGATGAAGCCCGGTTGGGAGAATGTCCAATCCGATGCCAATGTCATTTTCTATCAGACCGACATTTTACTCTTTCAATCGCGCTTCGGCGACCCCCGACAAATCAATTCTCGGATCAACGGACGCTCGTTTGTCTTCCACCGTGCTGGTGATCCTTCGAGTAGCTACGTCGCCCCAAGGACGCCCAAAGGCGGTGCCGATCTATTGATTTTCGCTGGGACGATGTCAGATCTTAACTTGGAGGGATTACGAAACTTTTATGCCTCCTGCAATGGCGACATCTGCCCTCTTCTCGTTGTCACAGATGACCACTCCGTCGATGACTGGATGGAACGCCTCCATGCTCTAGGCATCGGCGCGCGTGTTGCATCTATTTCGTCTTCATCCGCGGCTGGACAGACCCAAGCAGACTTGTCGGGCTTGATTGACGAACTATGCCTCGTCAGGGGGCCTGCTAAGTACCGCAAGGCGAACTTTCTCAGACTTTTTAGGCGCAGGAAGGAACAAACCAGTGAGGAGATATCTGCCCCACACAATTAGGCCCTTCTTTGGACGAGCAGAGGGTGCTTCATTATTTGCAGACATTGTCGTTGTCGGATTCTCATGTACTTGAGTCGGAGTCGCCTGGCTTTCCTGTATCCTATTTATCCTTGAGGCTTTTTCGGGTCTCTTGCTCATGGACGCTCGTACATATTATAATACCGCCCGATAACAGTAGGCTTGGTTCCGGTTGAGCTCTTGTGCCAGAGAGCGGTTTGGTGTGGCCGCTTTGGCTATGGTTCCTGAATGATTTCCAAGAGCACCTTGAACTAGTGTTAGTTCACTCCGCTCAACTTCAACGTTCAATCCCGAGCCAGACCTAGGGGCGTGATACTAATTCAAGCTACTACTCCCCAATCAGCCGACCGATTGACTTGGAACCAGCACGACTTGCTGTCAACTACTTCATAACCTCGACAGAGGTTCTGCTGCCTACTGGCAACATCGACAATGTCCTCATCGTTCGCCAAAACAAAACTCAAGGTAGCGAGAGACGCTCTTGGAAAGAAGCAATATGAGGCGGCTCGTGATGCAGCACTCCAAGTTCTCGACTATGAACCCGACAGTTATAACGCGTGCGTCTCAGTTCAGGTTCTTTCGCGTATCATTAACTCAGCTGAGAGAACGACAGCCATGTATTCCTAGGTCTCTCCCTCCTTGAGCTGGGAGAGCACGACAGGAGCGAGCAAGTAAAGCCATGTATGTATCACGCATTCGGATGGCCTGACAACTGCGCAGTATTATCGCAAAGCAATCGAGTTGAAGCCAGACCAGATGCTTGCCTGGCAGGCGAGTCACGTCCGTTATCATAGATCGCTTGACCATGTCAACCATCTGCGCAGGGCATATCGCAACTTTACGAGAAAAGTGGCCGATGGGATACTCTATCGGAGGCGCTGGAACACGTCATGCAGATGTTTGCTAAAAGGTATGGCCTTACCGCTCGGGTGCTAATACACCTTGGCCAAAAATTCTCTTTAGTGGCGATGTTACCAAGTGCGCGGAGACTCTCCAGAAATTGATTTCGACCAGAAGAGAACATGGCACTCGTCAACAAGTAGGTATATTCGATGCTACACTAAAGTATTTGATTGAAGCTACTTTCCATGCAGGTAGTGAGCGCCCTCTCATACCTACTTCCTGACTCGACATTATCTGCGACGTTGTCAAATTTACCGCCACCGGACCCAACCAACTCAACTGCATCTCCGATATCTGACATGCAAGCTGCTGTTCACAATTCGCTCCCTATTATCGAAGAAATCATATCAACAATCGAACGGGACGAGGAAATGCTCAGCAGGAATGAATTCGATAGGAGACGCACGCGTCTTGGGGGGCCTTCTCCCGACCAACTGAAGAAGGACATCGGGATTGAAGTGTGGGGTACATCCAGAGTATGACCAGGTCAACAAGAGTATTATGTTTGCTTATTGTCCACTCCAGTTACCTTCGCTCTATCAGGAAGTCCTGAATCATCCAAATACCTCTGATGAGCTCCGTCGCTCTACCGAGACAAAGCTCATCATGTACAAACAAAAGTACTTTTATGCACTACCGACGACATCTTCGGAGAAAGCCTCCCTTGGCAAAGAGCTTGATGAGCTTGTCTATGGTGTGATAATAATCGGAATACCTGATGAACTTTCCTGGTCTATATTCCTCGAAGGAAAGGATAGTGACACCATCGGTCCGTGTTGTTCAGTCTCATCCAAATGAAGTTGCTTAGAACTGTGATAGTTGGGTATGGGTTGGATCATCTTAGGCAATACATGAGGCTCTTCCCCGCTAATCCGCTGGCGCGGCTACTTGGAGGCTATTTCCTATATACTGGAACACCTTTCGAGGTGGATGGAGACGAAGATAACAAGCATCCGCGACAGATGGTTGAAGACCGAGATCCAATTGATACCATCATGGTAGGCTTAATCCTCGGGGTATTCCAGCTTCTCAGCCATTTCGTTAGGATGCTTTTGGCTTGTTGCCTAATTCGCTCCTCGCTAATCGCATAGTAACTGAGGTCTACCTACAAGAACTTGATTACTCTAGTGTCATCAATATAGCAGAAAGCGGGCTTGAACTCGTCCGAAGGCACGAGCAAAATACAGGGCGTAAGATCTACCAGTGAATATCATGTCCTCTGACTAGTAATTTTGCAATGCTTACATCTTCCAGAGTACGCAAGGCATTCAACGTGGGGCTTGCGAGTGCCCTCGTGCACTTGTACCCACCGAAACATCACTCGCGCGCTCTTCGGCTCTTAGACGAGGTCCTTAAGTTTGACTCCAATAACGTGGACGCGTTGATCGGCCGTGGCTACGTTCTCCAGCATAAAGGGAAATGGGAGGAGGCTGAAGGATTATTCACCAAAGCAACGTCACTGGTTCCGCCCGGAACCCAGAACAGCGTCCGCGCGAAGGAGGAAAGCGCTTGGTGCCTCAGCAAGACTCAAATTGCAAAAGGCGTTCAGGCGTTGAAGGAGGTACTGAATGATTTACAAGGTGAACATGATATGGATCGCGCCCGGTGCCTATGGCGCATAGGGCAATGCTGCTGGGAAATGGGAGGTTGGTTCACGTTACCTATCTACTAGCTGATCCTTTCTTATCTTGAGCACAGTCGACTTCCGTGAAGAAGCTTTCTCCCACTTCATTAATTCATTGAAGTGCGACCGGACATATGCTCCTGCGTACACCTCCCTCGGTATATATTACACCGAGCTTGCAGATCCACCTGATCCCACGCGAGCCTCCAAGTGCTTCCAGAAAGCGTTCGAACTCGACCCACGAGAAGCGGGCGCGGCCAGGAGACTTGCAGAGGGGTTTGCCGACGAACGAGAATGGGACCTTGTCGAAGTTGTCGCTCGTAGGACTATTGATGGCGAAGGTGGACTGGATGCTGGAATTCAAACTCAAGATGGTGCAATCGTGGGCAGATACCTCCCCACGAATGCCTGGGCCTGGAAAGCAGTTGGTGTGGTAGAATTGGTGAGCCGGATGCAAGATGATATTGTTCATTTTCTCAATGGGAGTAGATGCACAGGAATTATGCACAATCTATTGAGGCCTTCCAGGTCGCCTTACGTGCAAATCCAGAGGATCAGCTCTTGTGGCTTCGTCTTGGGGAAGCCTATAGTAAGGCCGGTCGCCACGCCGCGGCGCTCAAAGCTCTCGCGAAGGCTCGTGAACTTGATCCAGATGACTGGATTTGTACTTTCCTGATTGGTGAGGTGCAACACCAAACTGGCAGACTTGTTGAGGCCCTCCTTTCTTTCAATTCGATTCTGGATACACGACCGAAGGAGACCGGAGTATTACTGCGCATTGCGCAAATACGGCTAGATCTTGCTCACCAGGAGCGCTTCACTGGTTTCAGTGCAAGATCCGAACAATCCTTCGTCGCAGCTATCACAATCTGCCTCACGACGTCACAGGAAAGTCCTGGTCATGGAGGCGTGACGTGGAAGGTAGTTGCAGATGCTCTATTTGGCCTATCAAAGGCAACCGTGTTCGTGGACGAAAGATCCGTTGAAGATATCCTCAGCCGCACTAATTCCTTGTTGCAAGGCCATGCAAGCACCCGTATCGCACAAGTTTTCTCCCCACAATCCATGACCAAATACACCCCATCAACGCGCCGCCAGGTTCTCGAAGCCGCCATTGCTGCTTATGACTATAGAATCACCGTTGGTTCAACAGAAGGTATTACCCTGGGCAGTGCGCTCTTTGACCTAGCGGTGGCGTTCTATGCATGGTGCGCTGAGGAAAAAAGCAATATTCACGAAACTGGGTCAGAATCTGCAATATCGCTTTTGAAACAGGCACTCCAAAAAGAGCCCGGAAACCCCGTTTATTGGACTGCACTGGGCAATATGTACTTCCTCGGAAAGCCAAAGGCGGCGCAACATGCATATACCAAGGCTCTAGAGCATGATTCGAAGGTTTGTTCTGTGCAGTGCCATCACACCGAGGCCTTAAAGTTGTGTGCGACAGAGTGTGGTTGCATGGGCCAACCTAGGTCTTTTGTGCCTTTATCATAATGATTTGGAATTGGCGAACGAGGCACTACTGCGAGCACAAGTACTAGATCCTGATTACACTCTTGCTTGGGTTGGGCAAGCAATGGTGGCTGCGACAAATGGACACAACGCTGACGCTCGCGGATTACTGGAACATGCAGTTGGTCTCAGCGCTGACTTGGTGGGTAGAATACATTTCGCATCTCTCTGTGCTAGGAGTTGACTTGACTAGCCACTGGCCGATCTTGAATTCGCGTCAAGAGTGTTCGCCGCATTGTCAACAACCACACGCTCTCAAGGTAGCGTCAAGGAAGAGCTACTTCCTGCCTTCTTCGTTCTCAACCGCTACGCCCAACGGTGCCCCCAAGACCCATGTGCGTTCCACCTCTTGGGTCTTTTGTGCGAGCGTTTGGACCAGCTCGAAGAAGGCGCGCGATGGATCTCTCGTGCAATTGCTTTGTTGGAAGCCGGTTACGAAGAATCAGAAGACCCGCTTGTTGAGAGACAGTTCACAATTGCCCACGCAAACCTTGCTCGGATGAAACTTGGCCTGGGTGATCATACCAGCGCCCTCGAATCATTCGAGACAGTCCTTGGACTGCTTCCCGAAGAAGCTCCTGATAATGATATGGAGACGATGGTTCTGAGGGTTCAAGCATTATTCGGCACAGGATTAGTACAGTTCAAACTTGGGGATCTGCAATCTGCGATGACGACCTTCCAGAGTGCACTGAATAGTTCTGGGGAGGACTACCTCCTTCGTGCCCACGTTACTGTGCTGCTCGCCCAATGCATGTGGGCAATCGGGACTGAGGGATTCAAGGAGTCTGCAAAGGCACTGTTGTTGGACAGGTAAAGAAACGTAGCTCCCCATCTTCCTCTGCACGACTCACAACAACCCAGTATTACAGCGGACCCTGAGAACCTGATGGCGATCAACACCTTAGCGGGAATGGGCATCCTTACAGAGGACGAAAGTCTCGTAGATGCCGCCCTGTCCGAGATCCAATCTCTTTCTATAGAGCGTCGGCAAGAACTGGATCCGAGAAGAGACGTTACATATCTTCTTGTACAGCACCATCTCAGTCAGGTAAAGTTATCTCTTCATAATTTCGAATGTTGCTGACGCACAAGCCTCAGGGCGACGTCGAACAAGCCACCAGAATTGCCCAGAAAGCATTGCATGCTGAGCCATCAAGCGCGCAACTACGGCGTGAACTCGCCTCACTTATTTTGCGGCAAGGCAATCTTCGGACGACGCAAGCTATTCTTGAAGTCCATTCCTCGGAAGACGACATCGCGGAAATGAAGGAGACCCTTCCATTACTTGCTATTGCTGGAAAGGGAAAAGAAGCTTTCAAATGTGCACAGAAAGCGATCCTGTTGGATCCAGGAAAGTTGCAAAATTGGCAAACATTGGCCTATGTAAGAGCTAGGGAAATTTCATGAATACACGGACTGTTATACCACGGTGCACATGTCGATCGGCGAGCGCTGGAGTAGGCTTTATATCTATTTTTTCTCCTATATCAACTAGATTGTGCATAACAGTCAATGTGGTTGTGGACCATTAATGCCGACATTCGAGTTCATGCTTGTCACCGCTTCGCTTGGTTGGCGGCCTCTGAGCAAGTAAAAAAGATGGAAGACATGAGATTGCATGCAGGAAATAGAAACGTGTTCGCCCCCCCACCTCTTCGTGTCGCATCTTCAAGCAGTTGCGTATCGACATGCTCTGCAGGTAACTGCACGTATCGAACGACCGATCCGCGGATAAAGCAGTTTTTCACCGCCATCTGGGGACAAGGGCAACGAGCCGATGCAGGGGAGACCTTGTCTCAACAAGACTTTCAAGGATGGAACGCAAATCTGCTTACCATGTGCGGGTGTCTCGTCTCATCGAGGACCTTGATCGAATCTAGGCGGATGTTGAGGAACCTGCAGGGGTCGAGAGGGCTCGCGTGTCAAAAAAATGTCTGTTGGAAGAAGCTAAAAGCGCCCCGTGTTACCCACTGGTCAACAGATTTGAGTACGCCAGATATGGAGAGGTCATTTTTGAGCTCGACAGTGACACGCTGGTCTGTGAGAGTCTTGAACACTGAGAAGATAAGCTTCGGGAGATGAACAACATGTGTTAAGTGGCAGGTTGGCTTGATGGACTGACCATCGAGTTCTTGGTAGCAAGTCAACTTTATGTCGCTAATACTATTAGGGGACGATCTCAACATGGTCGATGTGATCTACGGTATCATACCATACACCTCATCACAGGACTTGTCATCGACGAATAGATCGTAGTAGTACTCCCCACTCAAGCACACTCTGACATATCAAAATCATACGTGAAGTGCTAGACGTATCCATCTATCAGTCGTCTTCCGCCGCCGGTTGTGGCTGTAATCGCACCTTGTACAGACACATTATTTTCACCACCCAGGCCTCGAGGTGATAGATCTTCTTGTTACCCATTCGCATCCGTAGCTCCTGTGTGAGTATCGTTAGAACCATAAATGTTCCCGTCTTGGAAAGATCGGGTGCGTACATAGAAAGCTGCCCAATGCATCACATCAGCCTTGAGGGCTTCGTCCACCCGCTCCACCACCCTGTCTGCCACAGTCTTGATACCAGACGATCAGATGAGTCACTGCTCCTGTGCGTGACATAAAACAGGGCCCTTACCTTGAGGATGATGGTGGGTGGTATACAGTGGCTGAGAAGCTCGTAAAATTTGGCACGAACTTGCATCACTCGGTCGGGTGACTGTTCTTGCACGATCAGATCAGCAATTTTATGACAATATGTCTCCCAATCTGGTTTAGCAATGTTGAGAGGTCCCGAAAGATCAGGTCTGTGGGCAATGTTTTGGTCAACAAGTGTGGGATCTGTTAGGGATCAAGACTTACGATTGCATCTTAAGAGCTTCGAAGACGAGCAATGCTTTTCTCATATTACCCGCAGCATCTTCTGCAATTTGAGAAGAGGCCTCTGGCGGGAGGTCAAACTTGAGCTTCTTGGCGACATGCTCTAATACAGTTTGCATCTGTGCGGATGCATGTTATTTGGCAATAAACAGAGGTTTTCAAAGGTATCCACCTCTTTTGGACTAGGCGCGGCCACTCTGATGAGGAGACATCGACTCTTTATGGGTGCAATGAGTCTACTTGTGCTATTGGCACATAGTATGATCCGCAGGTTTGACATGTACTTCTCCATTGTTCGACGCAAGGCGGCTTGTGCATCACGAGATAATGTGTCGGCTTCATTGATAATCACAACTATGCAGGATTTGAGTATTGGAGCATGAACTGTCCGAAGATCTGACCTTTGAAGCGTTGTTTAGCATTGAGGTCAACCTGTTGCGTCTGAGCAATCTCCTTTATTAGCTCTTGGATGATAACTCGGTCGTAATTTCCCGCTTCACTTGAAACAAAACTGGTTTATTCATACGTCAAGGCAACCAGGGGGGAGCGACACACCTAGGAGTTATCTCAATGTGATAATTGCTCTGAACGAGGTTGATCTCGATCTTGCGTCTCGATGGTGAGACAAATACCCTCTGGTCGATTCGTAGCTGTTTTGCGTGCTTAGTTTGGTGGTATTGCTCTAAGTCAAGCTGTGCGACACACTTTCTCAACACCACTTCCAAACAACTGTCGTAAAGTACAGCTTATCCGTGTCTTCTTCCCAGCACCAGAAGGCCCATAGAAAAGTACGTGAGGAAAGTCTCCGGATGTGGCGAGAGACTTTAGGCGAGCCGACAATCCCTGGTGGTAATGGAGATCGTCCAGCGTCTTTGGTCTGAACTGCAGAGGAGAGTAAGTAAGGGTTTCTACTTATCCACTGAATTCTGACTTGCCTTGTCTACCCAGAGAGACATGTTGGTATCAGTCAAAGAGCCACATACATTTGAACGTGACGCGCTTTCACACACCGTCGCGTTACGTCACGCGTTTATCGGTCACATTCGTACTTCTTACTTCATGTCCTCCGGTTATACATGTCTTACTATCAAACATTCTGAATTCCGAGCTCCTCTGCAATTGTAACCGCAGCTTTCTCTCCGATAACCAGTGCAGATGAGTACGTGTTCTAATAGGAAGTTGCTATTCCTCAGTGCGCAAAGGATCGACCATTGATACACGTACCGATGCAACATTCGAAGGGGCGATGGACAAATCTAGGTTGAATCAGTAGAGGTCCCGTGCTCGCCTTAATCGTCAACGAGACTCGCCTGCTACTTTCAAGCCTCGGACGCCGTAGACATTCAGCCGAGAGTCAACCACACCTCCTCGTTGGCTTGGCTTCATTGCACAGGTTCCGAGCTGGAGATAGTCTAAGCACATGCATGCCATGCGAAGACCGGATACGATACCGAGTGTCTCGCGCTCGTGACTAGAGGCATCCAGTCAGATAAGTGGTAGCATAGCATGAATTAAAATGAATGCTTTACCTAGCATTCTATGAAAGTCGTCGATCGCTTTATCGTCCTCCGTTGTATATACAATATTAGGAGCGTCGATTGGCACGGGCCCATCTCTTTCTTTGCATTCTGCAGCGCTTCCCGCTGGGAAAGCCGGATGCTTGAGTTGCAACTCGCCTCTATAATGTGGCATTCGTCTAATCCACTCTCGCATTTTCTTGTATGCCAGCCGCAGGATTGCGAGATCAGAGGGGCTATGAGACCCGTTAGTAATTGCGGATCCGAAGGGATGGAATGGCCACTTGTTCAGGAAATTCGCCAAGAATACTAGACGCTCGTGTGGATCATGTGCAGAACCGATGTGGACGCTTCCGATCGACTCCGGGTGGCACTTCAAGCGTAGTTAGTTGAGGCTTCACGCGAATCAAGCAGCACGTAGCAGACCAAGTAATAACAGCCCCCGATGTAATTGCGAGCGGGGATATCCTGGTGAAGACCAATGAATCTATGGGAAGAACATGAGTCTTCCCTCGCGCTCGAGCTGGTATACCCTACCCAGCACAAGGTGCCATCAGAACGATCGATTTGTCGGGATTGCTTTCGAAAAATTTCCAGCGGACAGAAAAATCGGGGCCCAATTCCTTGAGGTCATCTACGTTCGGTCGCAGCTTGATAGCGACATCATATGCGCTAGGGTTCACGGTTGTAATCAATATATATGTATATGGAGCATGGGACATACTTGTGAGAGACAAGACCGGTTCCGTCACGCTTCCATAATTTCATTTGCTCTATTCGACGGGCTTTAGCCCTAAACAGATTTGGATTCCTAGAACAACCCGGTCTAGAATCTCACCGTCGATTTCCTTTACATCACCACGGTACAGCGCATCCAAGGTTTCTGATTCCGCGGCCGCGAAATATGCCGGGAATGCAACAGGATGATCTGGGTCCTGCGTCAGCCTATTTTTCTTCCACCCAATACATGAGTAATGCATACAGTACCTTGGTAATTCTCTCCCACGCCAGGCAGATCGACAACCTGAGGGACATTAAGGCGGGCTAAAACCTCGCTAGACCCAATGCCTGATCTCTCTAGGATGGCGGGAGAACCGAAGGCTCCCGCAGATACGACAACGAATCGTGTCGCCTTTGCAATATGCACTGTCCGATCTGCGGATGGGTTAAGTGTGAGGTCATTAGTATATTCTACTCCTGAAGCTCGACCATCCCTAAGTTGCGACTTTATCAATGAATCAAACACAGACGGACAAGATAAATGACTTTACTCTATCAACACTCGTATGACGACCTTTTCTGAAAGCACGCGCAAGTTTGCGTTTCCCTCTTGGTTGTAAACGAAGTAGTGCGCAGGATCGGAACGCCGACCGGTCTTACCATCGATCCATCTGCATCATCCGCGTGATTATTGAGGTTCGCAAGGAATTGCTGGTAAACTCGGCTTACTTCTGCCATCGCTGCAGTGACCAACGTAAGTGACCCGTTATGTGAATGAACAACCAGCCGACTCACGCTATAGGTATCACAAGTCGATAGGTCATTACTATCATCCGCTATCTTGCGTCCCGGGTCATACTTCGCAGCAACTTCAAGCGCTTGCATTCCAACGTCGGTGAAGCAGCCACCATAGGACACTTTGAGAGGCCCCGAGTACCCGTGGGTTGATTCGTGCTCCTTCACTTCGTACGTCTCCGTCTAATAACGTCAATTGTTTTTTCAGAGATCGGTCTTTAGAAATGACTTGCTCACTTTTCGCAACAGTGGAAGCAAGTCCTTGGATCCCCAACCTGGATTACTGTAAATTGTTTCCCAGTCATCATAGTCGGAGGCTTTCAAAAGTCAGTCTTTCATTACGGCTGAGCGCACAAGTGAGAAATTCACGAACCTGCCGCCCTAGTGTACATCATGTCTACATGCATTAGAGAGAATGTTGGCCATAACATCGTCCACCTTGAGGGGAAAGAGCAAACGCACTATTTATAGCCGAACTTCCTCCGACACATCTCCCGCTGTTAACGACAAGCTGCCTACCCTCCAGGTATGGGGAAGGTTTGGCAACATGGAATGACATGAAGGGATCGCCGGGTTCCAAATGGGAGATACACTGAGATGGTTCTACGCAGCGCGGATCATCTTTCGTGTGTGGGCCAGCCTCCAGGATCAAGATTCGGAGCGAAGGGTCTGCTGCAGCGAGACGGCCGGCAACCACGCAAGCGGTTGTTCCCCCTGGAATGTATAGGTCAGAGTCTGAGAGTAACAAGGACTGGTGGTGTTGGATAGAGATCTAGGGATAAAACAAACCTCCAGCAAATATAATATCATATTCATGAGTTGCTTCAACCATGCTTGAAGAGGGGATTCAGGAGCCTCTCGGAGATATCACCCCACGATGTCACATTATAAGTTGGGCTGTTATCAGTCTATTTATACGGATGCATGAGAAATGGAATGAGCCGCACTTGGCCTTTGGATGAGTGGCGTGACTTGGTGGATAATTAAGAACACACTCACAAGGACGCGGTATCTCATGATACAGATTGAGCACCTTCCATCAGTGGCGGAGGATGGTCGTTCCTACTGATGGCGTCCCAATCAAGTTAGCTCTCTGGATCATGCAATGGGCCGACGCGAAATCCATGCACACTGATCCCGACACAGTACTGTACTCGGTTACACTGACAGGAGATTCGAATAACTTACTGCTTGCGGGCACTGAACCAACCGATCGGTTTACTTGATGCGGATATATTTTCCCACAGACACATCCATGTGATGAAATTCACGTGACTTTCGAATATTGGCTCTCTCGGTATTGAGCCCGTCCGATTCATGTCTTGACACCCTCGGACGCCCAGAGGACAACAACTATCGCGTTCCCAGCCTCAAGGCTTCCACGATTCGTTCAACATATCTTGTTTATATTGGTGGATTGACTTTTGCGCCCTGTCTCCTCTCAGAGCATTGCGTGTATATCTCTGGCACTTCTCGAGTCCTGGGCTGGAATGCACTCTCCTGGCAAAGATTTCTGTTCATAGGTATGTACATTTTCTTATACAACTACAGCTTACTGAGCCTAGCTCTCAGGATCTTCCTATTTCCCCGAGTTAATATAACATCATCTTGCAATGGCCAGCGTCAAATCACACGGACGTCTCACCGTCGGCACAATCACGGTCCGCAGGAAACCTGCAGTTACATATCAATCCCCAACTCAGGATAGTGCAATATTGCACTCCGAGAAATTCCTCTTTACATCGCAGAATGCCACCGCGCCGCCTCTACCATCGTCACCTCCGACTCGGCTCTCCCAGTTGCCTGAGCTATCTCAACGAAGCACCATTATGCATAAATCAAGTCGTCACCATATGACCACTCCCCTCTTACCACTGTACCATCCTTTCGGCCCCCTAGCATTATCACTCCCAGATTTGGACCCCACTGTGTTCGGCTTGCCCGCTCCGGTGGCTGTATTCGATGATCCCACGCGTCGCTCCTCGAACCGCCAACGCCGACCGGCAGCTAAAGTTCGTGATGCGGACGAACCTGCTGCGTCCCATCCTCCCTCAGTTATCGCGGCGACACCTGCTCTCGAATCCGAGGTCAGGGAGAAGTCATGTTCGCGCCGAAGACGCGGAGGCGGCCCCGGTGGAAAGCGAAAGCGCAGGGAGGTAGAAGATGGGGATGCCACGTACCCTGCTAAACGCTCACGTAATCCAAGATCTTCAGGGGTTGCCTCGGGGACGTCGGGTACACGTGCTTTAAGCAGGGAAGAGGGTTCGCCCACGCTTTCCAATGGACACTCGGGGGCCTCACCTGCTCTAGAGGTTGGACGAAGTGACCTCGTTGAAGAGAAGAAGCCTGAGCGGCGGACGACCCGCTCGCGCAGAGTCATCGCGCGACGGGACTCCACGGCAAGTGAAGACACAGTAACATCGGCTTCCCCCTCTGTGTCTGCAACCAACACTGTCGTCCCTCGGGTTGCGTCTAGCGGAGAGCCAATGGAAACGGACGAACCCGCAGCCAAAGATGCCTTGAACGAAGCCACTCCTCCTGGAATTGAATCCAAAAAAGCAGAACCTGACGATATCCCTGTTCCTGAGCAACAGGAAAGTTAGTGGTACAAATACACACTTGACTGCCGCAGGTAGTAGGATGTAGATGGGGCCGACACCATCACTTTTCGTTTCCGTTCTCTTAAATTCAGCACCACGGCTATTTCCCTCCTTCCAACGTGATCGTTATTTATATCGTATCTCACCCTAACCCATTCTCCTTGGCTCTTTTCTGTATATCAGGATCCCTACCAGAATGAAATTGAACACAGGCTTAGGTTCAGGGGCGAAGTTGGTTCACAGGGCCTTGTTGCGTGTCGTGCAATTGACGGGAGCACACGAGGTGTCTATAGGTCGATTCTCCCGGAATGAGGACCTGCGCCCTGTTGTAATTTTTGTTCCGCAATGCAAAGGGAAGGGACAGTGGTGACACGGATATGCACGAGAACCTTGGCATCAAAACATAAGGTTGTTTGTTGTCTCGGAGGGATTCAAGTACACGACGCTGGTTTGGAGACGACTCAACCAGACCTGTGATTGTCAAGTGGCATGATATGTCAGACGGGAACTGCTCGGTCACCAATGTCCTGGGCATCCGTAAAACTAGCCTGGTGACCAGACTACCGTGAAAACATAAACCTGACCCCTTTGGGTCCAGGAATGGGTACGTCGCTCGTTCGGACCTTGACTTGACTCGAGGTTCGTGATTTCTTTCTTTGCAACGATTTCTTGACTGACTTGTCCCTGCTGTCATGGGTCCTGCTCCATCGCATCTTGTTCAGATGCATCTCTCGCTGGTCTGCTCTCCCTTTACTTTCTTTCACACCTGCTCACTTTCTCCTCAAAAAAACCTGTTGCCCTGGCAGGTGCTGCCGACCAAAATGCCAGTTATTTTTCTGAGCCAGCCATTGACAGTACATTTGTTACCAGTTCCTGTAGCTCCCCTCACTGTGGCAGCGTTGCACTAAGCCGGAACAGCCAGGGCCCAGGCCCCCTCTTGCTCTGCCCCAAACCACTGCTCTATGGGTGTTGCTGGTTTATCATCACCTCTGCCATAGGAGCTTGCCTTGGCATTGCCTTGCTGTTCATCATTTTGTTCCCAGTTATCAGAGCCATCATCCAGAATGTTGCCAATGAAACCACCCTTAATATCACAACAGCAACCATAACCAACCCTATGAACACTCTGTGAGTCTGGCACCTTCACTTCCACACTGGCCCTTACATCTTTGTGCATCACAGTTTCAAATTGTTCATGCAAGGCACCATACATAAACCCAATCCAACCACACTCTTTGAACCTGATATCTTTCCTCAGATTGCTCATACTGGCATATTTTCCAGTGCTGTCATCCCCTTCATTCTGATCCCTGTAGGTGTCAGTTAGATTGCTGACTCCACAAAGGTTCAGATATATGCACTTGTCCACTCTGTGTGCCTGCAACAAATATGTCATGATAAACCACATCCTGCATCACAGACCAAAGTGCTTTTGGTCATTTTACTTCTGCCATGATCACTTCTCAAAATTTCATGTGGCAACTTGTGAATTATGATCTCTCTGTCCAGACAGAGAAATTCCCAGCTGCTCATGGTATGTCCTTCAACAAGATGGTCACAATCAACAGTGAGTTCCATTTTTGGTTCTCTTTCCCCCTCTCTCATCACATCCATTTTCTAACAATTTTACTGGGAATGTTCTGTTAGAAGATCTACAGTTGCCTAGTGATAATCCTGTGGGTGGTATCAACTTCCTCACAGTCATGCAGTTCAACAATTCAAAGCTATATACTTGCCTTCTGATCATGCCAGGACAACAATTAAATGCTATCTTCAGTCCATTCACACTTGATCTGGAAACAGTCATTTTTGACCTTTCCTATCAAGGTGTCTATTCAGGTGGTGGTACTGGTCCATCTGACATTCTTGATTCCCCTTTGGCACACAATGGTTGATTGTGTCCTTAATTTGTCCTCAGGAAATAACAATATCATCCTCAGTGGTGTTCTTGTTCCACAAACTATGACCTCTAACCTTGCTATGATTTCTCAACTGTCTATCTATTTTCTCAACCATCAGAGCTCACTTGTCCTTGCTGCTGGAAAGTCTACAATCCAATATGATGGAACAACATGATTTGGCATAGCAAGTTCAAAGCCAGATGGACAAAGTCCCAGAACTTGGATTAGGGTTGGATTTGGTCTAAATGTAATTCTACAATGAGTATAGGGTGTTGTTATCCCCTCATCAGTGCACTTCATAAAGTCGAACTTTAGCCCTTCTTTTTCTCGCATACAAGCTTGCCCAATGCCTCTGCTTCACTGGGCCCTAGTGTCTTAATGCAGATGTGTTTAACGAGTGATCTCA
>QGOH01008578.1:0-12322 GCA_003313155.1 Boletus sp. MG95
CGCGTACGGCGGGTCGTGTGGGTGGTTGGGTTGAAGAACTTGAGGACAGATACGCACCGCGTGCTGGCGAAATCAGGCGAACGAGCGTCGCACATACGGGCATGGCGTTGGGTATGCTCGAAGACAAGTATAGGGAGGGAAAGGAAGGATTGGGCAAGGGTACGAGGAGGGTGATAGTGGCCATCGAGAGTGGTACGGGCCTGAGGTTGAGTGGGGCGTTGGGATGGACCAGCGTGGGGGATGATAAAAAATCGGGATCGGACGAGGACAAGAATGCATAGATATTAGAGACTAGGTGCATTTTTTCGTATGTATATATTTTTCACTGCATGCGTCCCCGGACGATTCAGTCAATCCTGCACATGTCCAGTCGAGAATGAGCCTAGAGGAAGCCGCATCGCGAGTGGGAGTAAGACCTATCAATCCGTCGCTTTGCACTCCCTCACTTCTTTTTCGCACCTCCTCCCTTTGTCGGTTTCTCCTTGGCCATCGCCGGCTCCGTTTCGCCCTCCACACTGGCCTGCAATTCGAGCCACTGATCCGCCGCAATCTCCTCACCGAACCGTTTCTTAAACCGCGTCATACGACCCGTCCCTTCCTCCTCGTCATCCTGGCTATTCTCCGAAGACGCTCCGCTGACCCGTTCTGTCGCGTTCCAGAGTGGATTGTTGGTCGTATCGCGCGTCAAGATGATCTTGGACCGTGGTGACGTTGTCCAGTGCGTGAACGTGGATCCGTCGGCGCGGGTGACGTGTTGAAGGAAGTGGGGCACGACGGGAGCTGGGAGGGAGCGGGCGTGTTTCTTTTGGATGTGGGACCGACCGTAGGGGGACGTCGAGTGCCAGCGGGTGCATGTGTGTATAGGGTCTGACGCAGCGCAGAGGAAGCGCTTGGATAGACAGAGCGCCATAGGTGGAATAGTCGTGTTGGCAACACGTTTGGCCGAACGAATTTCTACGGCACGTGGTCACTTGGATTTGTTTGATTCCAAGGCTTTTGCCAAACAAACGTCTCACGGCTCTATCCGATGATTTTCGGGGTGGATTGATGGCGATGATGGAGCCACTGCGATTTGATTCGCCAAGAAGCTGGATGTTTGCCTGACCATCACCCCGTCATAACCCTCAGCCTAGGTGTAGCACTGTCCTTCGGGGGCCTTCACTGCTATCACTCCGTTGGTTCGCCTCGTGTTTTCCCTGGAATGAACGCTCGAAGATCTTACATAACAAATTTCACAGGCTGGTGCTTCCAGCCCAACATGCACCCTACGCCAGGCTGACCAGGTTGCTCTCCATATCAATACGTTGTCCTCCCACTTCCGTCTCACGTCTTGACCGTGCTCTCTCTCTTCTCGGGGTCATGCTCATAGTCAGTCCCAACTCGACGTGCGATGTCTGTATGGAGAGCTACATGGATGGGGCAGGTATTCCCCATGCCATCGCTTGCGGTCACATCTTTTGTCGGGCGTGAGTGTCCAGACACACGACATCTGCCACGATCACCTCATAGAAAGAGGGACTGAGAAAAAGAAAGATACTAGATGTCTCGACTGGATGCAACCCCAATGTCCCCTCTGTCGCGACGACTTCTCGCCCCGGGATATCCGCAAACTGCGTGTGGATGGCATGGACGACGCTCCAGGGTCCACGACGACGGTCACACCGCAGCTCGATATACACGTTCAGCGTATCTTGGACGACATCGCGAAAGCCGCAAACGGGGGCGCTACGGTCGAGGACATGCAGAGGGTGGTCAAGCAGTGTAACGACTATCACGGTGCGCAGTCAGATAGCGCCGTGCGTGATCCGTCCGAGGTCTGTTCGCAACAACGAAACGACTGACTGGTCTTTTTTTAAGCGTACACCTCTCGGGGTGAGCTATCTCCTCCTGTGCACCTTGCTGGAAGCGCAGAAGAAGCTGCGCTTGCAGGCGGATCAACTAGCTGAACTCGCTGCTGCGAGGGATCCTATCCGCGATCGCCTCACCTGGGAACTCAGAGCCGCACAACAGAGGAACCGAGAGTTGGAAGAAGCGCGGCGCAACGAGAGAGAGACCGCGCTGAGAAATGCGGAAAACGCCCGGGTACAATACGAGCGGATGGACGCCCGCTGGAGATGGTCCGTACTACGCAAACGGCTTTTTCATTGTGGATCATGTGCTGATGCTGAGACGTGCGTGCTTGTAGCAAAGTAGGTCGCCGTCGAGCAACGTGCGTGCGTACGTGTCCACGTGTTTAACGTGCTGGGTTTAGGTGGGATTGATGAAGCAGAAATACCGGTTTTTGTTTGAAGAGCTGGATCGGATACGTTCAACAGCCGGGACGGCCATGCATGGCAAGGCAAGCTCCGTTTCCGACCGCTGCAATACTGCGATTCCGTACGTAGGTGTTGGGCTCTGAAGTGATCATACATACCATACTTTCTCCAGGCGCCGTACCGTCCCAAGTAGTTCCTCGAATGTGGCAGCTGCAGGGCTCGACAAGGCCGAGCCACCCGGCGCATTCCCGTTGTACGTCTTCTACCTTGGCTCCTTCTAAGCTGAACCCTTGGTTCAAAGCTGAGTCGCAACAACAGAGAACCACACTCGACTGAGTCGGAGTCGACTCTTATTTTCAAGGTCCTCGTGGTGTCGACTGGTTGTCTTTTATTTCTGCACGTATCTCAGGCTGTAGTTTCGTCACTTGAGGTACTTGCAGTAGCGGGCGTTGTAGCGTTGGCACTGTCACTTTGATATCTATATTTGTGGTGTTTGGCGTCTTCCACCGCTGACAGTATAATCATACGTATAGACCGTTCGAATGCGAGCCCTTTCTGTTGATATTCCCCTCCTACTTGGCTCCGTGAAGGATGAACGGTAGGAGAGTATGTGCCTACTCGCTCGCGCAGGTGTTTTCGGCGTATCGGTGGGGAAGGATATCAGGTGGACGGATGGACTTGGAGCCCTTCGTAGCACGTAAGGCTGGTAAAGACGTCGTCGGCCGACGCCCTGCCGTGTTCACCGGTCTCATCGCCATCGCGGCGACGACTACGGCGTTCGGGTTGTCTACGTCGCTTGTTGGTATCGTTGCATCCAGTTTATCTTCACCAACCATCGATCATCCCCGCATCCAGGCGGATTACTCGCAGTGAACGTGGCCGTCATCCACTCGATCCCCGCCGAGATCACAGAGGACATCAAGACCTTTCATGGCCGGTCACGGTATGATTGGATTCGCCCCCCCTCTCTTTTAATTTTCGGGACCGTGTTTGCGTAGATGGGGGTATACCGTAGACCGCCCATGGGCGAACTCTGTATCGCAGTACCCGGAGTATTTCTCCCAAAAGGTCTCCCCAGAACATCCGTATTTCCCCCCTTGTCTCGTCAGCGCTGCATGTGCGTTCGTCGGAGCGGGGGAACCAAAACAACAAGGAGACCCCAGCCCGACCAAGTACCCTCGCCTCCTCCTGTTCTAGATCCGATCCCCCTCGTCCCCCTCGCACTCCCAACAGCCGCATCACCCACACCCACCGCCACACCCGTTTTGTTCCGTTCATCCCAATAAACAACGTAGTCACAACATACCCCGCCGCACGCCCGACGCACATGGAAAGCCGTACGGGCCCGGTGCTGCGGCCAAGGGTACCTGGGGAAGGAGCGTGTCGCCCAGCGAGGAGCATGCTCAAGCTATATGGGATGGCGCCGATTTTGAAGAGAGCGAGGAGGGTGAGAAAAGCCGTCCAGACGAGTGTGGAGGCGGAACCCGGTGTAAACGCAGATGCGGCGTTGGAACTGGACGGCGAACGCGCGCAGGCGAGGATGTCGGCGAGCGGAAGGAGGTCAAAGGCGGCTGACCAGATGTACGTGCACGCATTGTACGTCTTGGCGTAGTCGAATTTCCACATATGCAGAGTATGGTGGATAACCGGACACGGACGGCACGCGTTTCTGCGAATGCGAACACATTTCCGATCGTCGAGGGCTGGTGGATAGATATGTATGCCGCATGACGAAACGAGGATGCATAAGGGTTTGCACGAGCCTAACGGACTTGGACTCAACACTCACCCCGAGTCCCAGATCGCCCGCATCGACAGGTGTGTAGCACAACAGCGTAAAATCGACGCCGATCGCGAGGCGCGAGAAACTTGGTGTGAATCCAGAGATCGTCAGCGGTCGTATCGCAGGTATCGACAGGAGCACTATCATGCTAGCAAGTCTAGTTTCGTTCGAATCTGCAATCTGTGTGTGATTCCGACGCGGATGGAGTGTAGGCGCCGGCGTGGGCATCCTTTTGTTTTATCGCCAGTGTCTGCAGGATAAATTGTCAGTGTATGTGCTCTCCTGGCAGTGGCAGCACCGTGTACAGCGTATTGAAATGGTTCAATGGATAGCTCAGCGGTGAGCTCATCAAGATGTAAACGACGTCGAACAGTACACGCCTGCGTGACTCGAAAGTGATTCGCCGGTTGTGAACTCATTTGGAGCATCACAACAGGGGAATCACTCACGATCAACGCAAATTGACTGATCTAGCGATGTGCGCACTGGCGTTGGAAAAAAAGGCTGGCCAAAGATACAACAGCGGTTTCTATTTTATTTTCAAGATTGTATGGTGTTGTTTGTAGACTTACCCATCTTAGACCGAACTTTGATAAGTAGATTGAATTCGGACACATGTGTACTGCACATAATGAATGACAGCGCTGAGCAAGGAACTGGAAGAAAACAAATGTCGTACACTCTAACCATCACATTTCAAGCGTCACCCCTCACGCAAAAAACCCCTCGAAACTAAACTGCCGCGGCGCCTTTCCCTCGCGCACCCACCCAGTGTAATCCGCCGTCAACAAAGCAGCCCTCAAGAACAGAGATCCATCCAGCAACTCTGCGTCCTCCAACTCCGTGTCCTTGAAGTACCCTGCGGGACGCGTCCCATAAAGGGTGTCAAAGTGAGCCAGAGCACGTTGAATTTTGATGAGGTGGTCGATGGGATGAGCGATGGCCGATTGCAGGATGGGTAAGAATGGGTTCGGGGTTGGCGTTGTTTCGGTGGTGAGGGGGGTCATTGGCGCGGGGTTTGTAGGGACCGAGGGTTCTACCGAGGTCGTCGTCATGAAGGACTTGATGTTCAAGGCGGGTCGACCGCGCATGATCCATAATGTAAGCACCGTGACGAGATAGCCACGCAAGAGAAGAACTTGGGATCGCGGAGAGAGATACGCGATCAAGGACGGGAGAAAGAGGCTCGAGGTCACCATGTGCATCCTATCCAGTACAATGCGAATCAGTTGAATTTGTTCACCATCAGTGTGTTAAAAGAGAAGTGACGCACAGGAAGAAGTCAGATCGATGGCCATTGGGTGTCAGTCCTCCGACTCCATAGGCCAAGGAGCTTAACCAGACGAGCTCCTCAATCTTACGCTCGAGTTCACCTGGCTGATTCAAATCGACGGTCCATTGCTCGGCATGTTCCCTGATCGTAGGGGAATACTCGGTGAGTATTTCTTTGAAGTGTTTGACATAGTCTGCAGGTGCCTTGCGATTCAATCTGTCGTCTTTCAGTATGCGTGCTACGACGTCAAATACGTGTACACCGCCAGTCTTGCATACAATAGGAGTACCAGTTGCGGCCGGGGCATCCAACGCGAGAGACGAAAAGCGATTTGCAATATGGTCCACGCTATTCGTCGAAATGGGGGCAAGAAGGAAAGGGAGATATGATCCCCTGAGATCCACATCGTGGATTGCCGCCATCGCGAGACCTTGAGACCTGAGTTAGGGTACTCATCCCTGTGCAGTATTTAAAATCACATACCTTCGACAACCATCCCCTTCAAACCAAACTCGGCTCCGTGCCCAATATGGATCAAAGAGTGCAGAAAGCCGCCAAAGAAACGGGCCAACATTTCGGGTTGGGCATTCCCGTCTCTTCCTTCCTGGACGTTGTATTTCTCGGAAAAGACAAACTCTTCGAGAGTGCTTGCAGCACCCCGTTCAGAGACTTGCTTGGAAAAGAAGGTGACATAGCCTTGGTAGAAACTTGTGCATGTGTTCGATAAGGTGATCCGATGCAGAGGGTACTGTAACTTACTTTTCATCTCCCAAGTGGTCAACGAAATTCGCTTCAGTGATGGGCTCAGGAGGCTCGAATGCAGGACGCTGCACCCCACCATCACGTTTATAATAATCTTTGATGATGGCCGCGGATCCGCCCAAAGCATAGATCGCAAGTGCACGATGCGTAACGTGACTGATCATGGGTCAACACTATTTCTCATGTTCGGAGTAAAGACACGTACTTGTGAAAACGCACATGGTTGAAGTAGATATGATAACGTTGGTGATTGTCTTTGAGGACGTCCCGGAGAGCGGTGAGGGACTCTAGGTTCGCCCCCGGCAGTCTCTGTGGAGAAAGGTGTGAAGGAGGAAGGGATGGTGCGGGGAAGAGTTCGTCGAGTTTCTGCTGCGCTGTAGCGTCGGACGACATGGTGCAGGGTAGTAAAGAAAGTTGTTAGAGACATCCCATTTGGAAATCGCGTGTATGATTTGCGAGATGCGAGCTCACCTGATGATCCTCAGGCTGAGGCTCGGGCTGCTGCTTTTAGTCCAATGACATCGCCGTCAAGGTATGGAACAACCTCTCAAGTGGATGGAAACAACTCGCAACACTGATATCTGCTCCGCGCGCGAGCTGCCGGCATGTGTAACAGCAACTTGCGTACATATTCAGTTTCGAGACGGAAACAAGTGGTCATGATAAGCCTACTGGACAAATTACAACAGTGACAATGACTGAGCGGGGACAGTAAACGAAAACACAGATATCGTACACTTCAACTATCGACGTCGGGTGCCCCGGTGACTTGCACTTCTCGAGTCACCGCTCACGCATAAAATCCTTCAAGACTGAACTGCCGCGGTTCCTTTCCCTCACGCACCCATCCAGTGTAATCTGCCGTCAACAAAGCAGCCCTCAAGAACAGAGATCCATCCAGTAACTCCGCATCCTCCAACTCCGTGCCCCTGAAGTAGCCTGCGGGACGCATTCCATAAAGGGTGTCAAAATGAGCAAAAGTGCGCTGAATCTTGATAAGGTGATCCATAGGATGAGTGAGTGCCGATTGCAAGATTGGTAGGAACGGATTCGGGGTCGGGGTCGTTTCAGTGGTGAGAGTGGTCTTTGGTGCAGGGGTTGCAGGGACCGAGGGTTCTACCGACGTGGTCGTCATGAAGGACTTGATGTTCAAGGCTGGTCGGCCGCGCATGACCCACCATGTGAGAACTATGACGAGGTAGCCACGCAAGAGAAGGACTTGGGATCGCGGAGAGAGATATGCGATCAACGACGGAAGAAAGAGGCTCGAGGTCACCATGTGCATCCTACCCAGCACAATGCGAATCAGTTCACCATCAGCGTGTTAAAGGACGGGTTACGCACAGGAAGAAGTCGGATTGATAGCCATGCGGTGTCAATCCCCCGACGCCATAAGCCAAGGAGCTTAACCAAACAAGCTCCTCCATCTTACGTTCGAGTTCACCTGGCTGGTTCAGATCTACGGTCCATTGCTCGGCATGTTCCCTGACGGTAGGGGAATATTCGATGAATATCTTTGCGAACTGATTCACGAAGTCCGTAGGTTCCCTGCTGCTCAATCTGTCATCTTTCAGCATGCGTGCCACGATGTCAAATACGTGTACACCGCCAATCTTGGATACAGTAGGAGTGCTGCTAGCGGCCGATGCCTCCAGCGCGAAAGACGACAGGCGGTTTGTAATGTGATCTACACCCTTCGTGGAGCTGGGTGAAAAAAAGGAAGGAGAGAGGGATCCCCTGAAAAGCACATCATGAACTGCCGCCATCGCGAGACCTTTGAGAGTCGACTTGAGGTACCCATCCCTATGCAGTATTTCATATCACGTACCTTCGGCGAGCATCCCTTTCAAACCGAATTCGACTCCATATCCAGCATGGATCAAAGGGTGTACAAGTCCGGCAAAGAAACGGGTGAACATTTCGGGTTGGGCATTCGCATCTCGTCCTTTCTGGACGTTGTATTTCTCGGAAAAGACAAACTCTTCGAGAGTGCTTGCAGCACCCCGCTCAGAGATTTGCTTGGAAAAGAAGGAGACATAACCTTGGTAGAAACTTGTGCACGTGTTGAATAAGATGATCCGATGCGGCATTATAACTTACTTTTCATCCGCCAAGTGGTCGACGAAATTCTCTTCGGTGATAGGCTCAGGAGACTCGAACGCAGGGCGCTGAATTTCAGCATCACGTTTATAATAATCTCTGATGATCGCCGCGGGTCCACCTAGTGCATAGATCGCAAGTGCACGATGTGTGATGTGGCTGGCCACGGGTCAACGTCATTTCTCGCGTTCGAAGGAAGCACACACATACTTGTGGAAACGCGTGTTATTGAAGAAGATATGATAACGCTGGTGATTGTCTTTGAGGACGTCCTGAAGAGCAGCGAGGGACTCCAGGTTCGCCCCCGGCAGTCTCTGCGGGGAAAGGGGCGAAGGTGGAAGGGATGGTGCGGGGAAGAGTTCGTCGAGTTTCTGCTGCGTTGTAGCGTTGGACGACATGGTGGAGATGGTCAGTGCTGCTGGTAATGTCCAGAATCGGCGGCTCCCCGTATTTATAATTTGTGAGATGGCGGCGACTGCACCCATCGCTGCCTTTCCAGTGACTCATCAGTGTCCCTTCTCACACAGACCGGTGAGGCCCGTCTGGTGCTCAGCAAGCAAGCCAAGCGTTGGATGAATAAATGGCGGAGACGATGAGGTGTACGGACGGCACAATCGTGCCCCTGAGTCGGAGTAGGACGACGCTGACAAACGTACAGCTAATCATAGTCAAGAACGATCGTTTCCGTTTCTCACTGAATGTCACGCAGTCGTGGGAGGACCAGAGTCAGTCCGCGCACCTGGGAAACATCCATCTCCAACGCCATCTTCCCGGCGACTTTACTTCTTCCTCTTTTCCTTCCGTTTGCCAGCCCGCTTCTCCAACTCCCCGAGTTCGCGCCGCCCCAAGTAATCTATTCAAGGGACCTTGTCCCGCTGCTGCTCGCACCATGGACGTCCCCTAGTAGCCTGTGTCGCGTCCTCTCGCGTCTACTCCAATCAGCCCTGCTTTTCCATCTCCCGAACGACACCCCACTCCCTTGTTATTTCTTCTGCATTGCCGTTGGGCTGTCGCGAACTCTGGTCGGTTTCCTCTTGTCCCGAAGTGTAGGCTGGGCATACCCGCGTTTGTTCAATCACTGGGCACTCTACGAATCAAGTGGTGGATGTGGACCTCCTCTCGTCGCCTATTTCATTGCCTCCGGAGTGCGTCCAGATCTCACTGGGTTACTCATGCGTCTCAGAGGGTATAGATGGGAAATGTCCGAATCACTTGCCTTATTGATCGTATGTACGCTTCTTGCTGGGCTGGATCACGCTCCATGGACGTACGGTATAGCCATTGGGCTCGCTCTCCTCGCTGTTACCTATCGCACGGTTTTTGCCCCCTATCATCCACCCGAGGCCCCCTACTTCCATCCCGGCCCAGATTCGCATCAATGGTCCCCCCAACCTCCTCTCCGTGCAAACAGACAAACAGCCCTCCTCCTTCTCGTTTTCGTACCACTACCCAGCATCATATCCGTGTTCCGTGCAAGCCCCACCTTTCGGATGCCGTCATCCGCAAAGGACGGCGCGCCATTCCTTGAAATCCTTCTCCTCTCGCATCCAAGACCGAACGATGTCCCTTCCTTTCCCGACCATCATTCAATTCTCTCCCAGACGATCGCTTCGTATCTGCCCTACGTATCATCTTCCACGGCGCTCTCCGTCTTCACGCACGCAACAGCGTCCTTACATCCCTCTTTCACGGACGCCCAACAACGTTTCAAAGATGCACCCGTCACATTTTATGCGGATGGAGATACCCATCCCGACGCGTACGAAGGTCAGTATCTCCACCTCGCAGAAGCTTTCAGATGGACCGTCGGCAAAGGTCCCACGAGCGCCGAATGGGTCATGCTCGTCGAGGACGATTTCCCCATCTGCGGCGAATGGGGATGGCAGGGGGTACTGCACGTCCTGCAGGTACTTAAGCGTGGACACAATACTCCCTCTCCCTCGACGACCAAGATGTGGGGCGGCTTCGTAGGAACTGGCGGTAGGTGAGTGATATCTTGTCGTCAGACCCATCATCGGGGGGACCCTGGCGTCGGATCTCACAACTTGACAGCGGTTTGATCATCCACCGCACACTCCTCCCACTCCTCGCACATACGCTTCGCATGCACGCCCTTACCACTGCCCCGTTTCCCGCGTTCATGGCGCGTCGTCCCGCGGATGTTATCATTCAGGACTGTCTTCTTGGAGTCGATCCACTATGTCCCACCAAATCACCCTCCAAAGACACAGCTAAAGACATATGGTTCGCTCGTAGGCAGCCAACGATGGTGATCACGTCGCGTCTCGTCATGGACCACATTGGTGGAAACGCAAGCACTGCAAAAGGGAGAGTATATGACTTGGACAAGTGGAGATGCGGATGGAGGCATCCGTTTCATGGTCGCCCAGAAGTGGTCGTAGTGCCTGTCCGATGAACACTCGAGAAATTGAACATCATCTAGTATCTTGTATTTGTCCGTCATGCCCTCGTTCGCTTTCCATCTATCTTGTACATAGCCTCGAGCCATATCCTATCGGAATCCTGTTGTTGCTATATATATTGTGGCTCACGAGTCTGAATCCTGAGTTTGAGCATCGAATATGTAGAAATGCTCTAGTGATAGACTCAAGACTGACATGGTTGCTTTAAATCTTTCCAGAAATTAGTTCCGTAGTCCAGGAACAGCTCCTCCCCTGCCTTGACTCGTCTACCTGGAACACATCCTGACATCCATATCGGGCTCAAATCTATTAGCACTCACTCGTGAAAAATCCAATTTGGTGCTCTCCAATGACCAGCATAGCTTTCCTCATGCATGTCAATCATTCTACTGTGAAGAAATAAAATATTGGACGACATACGCCTTGCTATCACATTGTCTTTGCCATCTGCCATGTGGTTTAAAAACCTCGTTGCATTACCAAGGTGGGCTGCATCAAACATTGGCAGCTGAATATCTTCTCTATCTGGCACGACTTCAAACAGATAGTTGAGTTTGGTATGGTTGGCAAGTTCCCTGTGAGAAGAGAATATGAAGAAATCAATTCAGGAATAAGAGTGAGATGGGAACACACATGTTTGTACCAGCAACTTGGCCATTTATTATATGGCCAACATAAGCTATTGTATCAGATATGATCATCAAAATGGAAAACATAGTATTCACAGTACTTACAGCCAAGGAATGTATCTTTGTCCATATTTTGACATGCAAATGCACCCAAGCCATGGATTCCACACTTGATTTCAATTGGCTACCCAAACAATGAGTATATGGAGCTCAAACTTGGACCATTCACTATACCTTGCTAGCTAAGCATTGTATTCTGGTGTTGTCACATGGTCTGCCAGTATGACCTAGATGACAAAGCTTTACTACAAATTGTCTTCATGGTTATCTTCTTACCTCTATACAGTAAGTCATCCTCAATCAGCATCCAGGGTGTAATACACTGTATTTTCTCACTTACCCAGCATCACAATCAATACATATACCTGGAATGCATTCCCTTTTCTGTTTTGCACAAGGACAGGTTTCAGGCAAACACCGTCTCTTGGTACAACTGCAGCTTGGCCATTGTCTTTGACCTAAATGGATAATATACCATATTAATATATGGTAACCTGAGTCAAAATACTTGGAAAAATACTCACATGTCACTCCACATCTACACATCAATGAACAGCGTTGTTTTTCAACATAACAAGGGCAATTATTACTTGTGCATGAACCAGGATGAGCACAAGCTTTCAGCCTGAAAAAATACATTAACATGAAGGATCTCTTATGGAAGCATTAAATAATATTTCTCACAGCTCACAGCTGAAGACAGATGCTTTATCAACTGTATTTCTACTCAGACCACATTCAAAGTTGTTGAAGTTGTATAGGCTTACCAAACATTAGTTTTTCTTTTGTTCTCCTGGTTTGCTGTGGATGGTTGTGTCCCCCTTCTGTATCACCATCTGTTAATGAAGATGTACTTGGCAGGATAGAGGGAAGGATTGTATGATCTGGGAACAGTTGTAATCTTTGTACGAAAACCTATGATTTCCATTGATATATCAGCCTATAAACTGCAATTTTTATGAGAATGCTTGACTTGTTTGCATGGTTTAAGACAAATAATTGCCAATTGACAGGGAAATAAATCTGGTGCAATACCA
>QGOH01008595.1:6168-18978 GCA_003313155.1 Boletus sp. MG95
CGCCCCACCCGCCATTCATCGGCACCTTCTCCCGAGTCCTAAACCCCCGCTTGACACCCACCAACGGACCCAAATCAATCGTCTTCTTGGCCATCGGTCGCAGCGTCGACGCGGGTGCTACTGGCGCAGCAGTGCTCGCATCCTTCCCTCCATCCACAGGTGTCGCATCCTCCATTCTGCTCTTTTTCCGCACCTTGCGTTTCTTGACCCGTGGAGTCCGCCTATCGACTTCGATCGACGCGTCCATCGCTATGTCCACGTCCACGTTCATGCCCAACCCCCAATTCCGGCTCGGACGCGGGTCCAAGTGGCCATCCCCTTCCACATCAACTTCCCCCTGGACATCGTCCCACTCTTCGCTCGCACCATTCACATCGGAGTCACCCTCAGATCCCTCGGACGTCGTCTCCCCACCGGGCCATGGCCACCGTCCCTCAACAATCCTCTCCATAACACGAACAGCACAGTCACGCGTCGAAGATCCACAGGCACAAGTCGTGAACGTACTGCTCAGAGCGTGGAGAATCGACGTAAATTGAGCGCGCAGGTGGTGGAGGTATGCTGGGCTGTAGTTGCGTATGTGGCGTTGAAAAAGGTAGTGTAAACGGAAGGGAGAGTCAAATCAGCGACCGAAACTTAGACGACAGACAGAAAAGGTACGCCGTAAGACGAAAGACTCACGCAAACATTCCAGGACACTCCATCAACGCAGGTAACATATGGACAGCATGTCCATCATCCCATTCCCAACCTAAGACAATCTCCTCGTCTGCTCTCAAGTCCCGTAACGCGAACAGCGCGAAAGAGAGTGACGTCGGGTCTGCATCAGAGTCGGATGCCGAAGGCGCGTCGTCTTGTTCGGATGAGTCGTCCGTCTGTTGCCCTTGCATCCGCGACGTCGGAGGGACGGACCTACCATTCACCGTGCGTGGTGGATCACCTTCCTTGGAAGCGGTACTAACATCTGATGTTGCCTTCGCACAGTCGGCTTTATGCCGCATCCCCTTCTTACTCTCCTTTCCCTTCCTTCCACCACAAACGACGGGTCGCACCACTGCGTTCGGCCAACACCCACACCTTGCCCATCTTGCCTTGCCATCTCCAACATCCTCTTTGTCCGCAGCAACCCCATCCCCTTTCTCGCCGGAATCAGGAGGGTCAGGGACTCCTCCAATACCTCGCGCGTCCAACCCAACCCCCCATCCACCTCCGATGAGCCTCACCTGAGGCTTTCCCATACCAAGATGGGCGTACCCGTTTAGCGGGTCAGCCAGATAGGCAGCAGAGGGAATGATCGCGGCTGTATAGGGAGCTAGGAGGGTGGTCGCAGGGATCGTATTGTTTGAGTTGGAAGATGAAATGGTGTTTGTGGGGGGTGTAAGAGAAGACTTGGCGTACGGACGTGGGTGCGATGAATTAGGTACAGGGGGAGACATGTAATTGGATATAGGTGGTGACGGATAAATAGAGGTATGCGAGAAAGGCGAAGGATCCGGGGCAACACCTAACCTGGGAGAGGGCGGACGGAGATGTGCGGGTGTACATGTTGTCGAGGCTGGTGGATACTGGGAATGCAAGCCCGAATGTAAATTGAAGTAAGATATGGGTGGGTCGGTCCGTAGCACCGTCCGAGGGACAAATATGTCCCCAGCATTTTCATCCAGTATCACTGGCGTCGTGTTGTCAAGAGGAGACATGGAATAGCCATAACGATCCCGGTACCTGCACTATCATTAGCAAACAGACACATCCATACAAGCAATAAGACACATCGTCGCCTGTATGCGACATTCATCGAAATAAAAGAGCAGGAACAACATGAAAGACAACAAAAGAAAAATCAATTCACCCTTGTGAGTCCACCCTCGTGTATCCTGAATCAATATAGGTCTTCGGTGGCGGGTGTATAAGGGGCGACGGGGGATTGAGAGCGGTGATACCTCTCCAGGCTTTTGCAACACGAAGCAATTGGGCGTAGACGGAAGGATTCGGGTAGATATCTGGAGGAAAGGTAACCGGCGTTGGGGGTAGACTGTTAGGGACGGCTGGGCTGTTACCATTAGGATGTGACATGCGCGAGCTGCCAGGTTGTGGTTGCGCTGAGGTGTGATTTGGGGGAGGGATAGATGGGGATGATGGATCAGCAGGGGAAAGCATCGACGCACGTCGCTTCTTCCTCGACGAACCAGAGCCCTCGATAGCAGCAGCAACAGCACTTCCCCTTCTCGATTTTCGTTCCGCGCCCGGACTCGTCTTCCTCCTCGAAGGTGGCTTCCCTACACCACCACTTCCTTCATCTACCGCCGAGCTCCCGCCAATTCCATTGGTAGTTGTTACTCCCGGGGTCCCTCCGTTCGTTCCATGTGAAGCCTTCGTACGCATAGTCCTCTGCCTCCCTTTTTGGGTCTTGACCGCTCGCTCTTTATCGACCTCCAATGCAGGATCACATACCCAACACTTCCAAAATTCGGGTACGTCTCCGCCTTGGACGATGCCAAAACAGGCTGCATGACACCACCGTGAACAGTCGTCGCATGCGATTGAAAAGCCATCATCATAGGTAAATCCACAAATGCACGAGATGGCGTCGGAGTCTGGTGGGGGCGGTACATCAGAAAGGGCGAATGTATGTTGCGACGTAGCGGGAGATGCAAGCGGAAGCTGTGAAGTTGGGGGTGTTTGTGGCGGGACAGAACTGGAGTGAATGGGGGAGAATGGACGTTGTTGAGGATGTCGCTGGGAGGGTGTTGTCGAGGATTTCGTCGACACGTTCGAGAGCGGATGGCTGGACCTGATGGGTGGCGTCGAGGAGGTCGCTAGGGGGTGGGACGACTGTCGTGGCTTGGTAGACAACCCGTCTCTCGAAGTGCTAGAAGCGAATGGCGTCGCGGTTGCTACTGGCAGAGCTGGTGATGGCTGCTTCCGTTTGAGTGGGACGAGCGAAGGCGGGAGTGCAGACTGGATGATAGGCGGAGCACTTGTTCGATCGACGGCAATACCGACACTAGTCGAGGTCAGGGACGGCCCATGTGCATGGGCAACGTGGTGGTGAGAGTGTGGTTGCGGGTGCGGGTGGGACTGGGGGGCGTTCAAGGGTGAAAGACCAAGTAAACCAAGGGCGGCCTCTGTCGCATCGCTGTTCATCACACCCACGAAATACACCGAAAAAAACACCAGACTGAGTCGTCGCCTCCGTGTTCCAGTCGTCGTCGTCGGTGTCAATTGTGAGCGCTGACCGTTTTGATTGTCGCCGCCGTTGTCGTTGTTGCTAGCAGGTCGGGTCACTCGATGGTCCTCCTCGTTGCACTGACCGCTTCCCCGGGGAGTAAAGTGCGAAATCCCTTGAGCTCGACGAGCTCGACGGCGGGCAGGCCAGAAAAATGACAACAGTAAACGAAGAGTTGGACGTTGCCTTGCAAAGTTACCCCGTTCCAATTCAATCCCTCTTTCTCTGCTCTCTTTTCCACCAAACACAAGCCAACAAAGGGGCTTTTGCCGTCATGTTAAACTCCGACTCAATTCCGGCAGAACAACTCCCGAATCCCGATCCCGATCCCGATGTTCCTATCGATCCGCCGTAGACGACATTGTTGGCCTCGCAAGTGAGTCAGGTTCTTGGACTTCGTCCTATCAGCACCGCGTGTACTTGCACAATCCCACATGCCGAGTGGTCCAAGGTAGACACACTCCAGACGTAGTAAGCGCCCATACTGCATTCTATACGCTGAACTTGCTGCCTCCTATCACCGAGACCAAAGGGTGGTTATATGCTACGTATCTACGGTGAGTATGAGCCAGAGGACCACAATGATCAGAGGGGACTCGGTCAAGAACCAGGTGAAGCCAGTCACGACCAGTGTAACCTTCTGAAAAGTTACTTATACATAGATGGGCTCAAAACGATCCATTTAACCCGTCTCTACGTGTACTAGGATAATCCATTACGTGGTTCTCTATGGCTCGCTAACACACACGTCTCCGAGTGCACTCCACCAACCACTTGTAGCCTTAACGCATGCAGCATAAAAATCCTCCAACCTTTCCCTTTTAAGAATCCTACAATCCCGCTTTCTTCAAAACGAAGTGCATCACGATGACTCACAACTACGCACCTTCCGCACCGACTGGGCATCGCGCGTAGCCTGAAGCCTGTCCTTGTCCTTCTTGATCCCGTCCCCATGAGTCTTTTTGTAGGTTTGCGCATAAAAATTGGCAAAGAGTCCCAGGAAAGTTGCGATGAGAACACCGCCAATGGCAGCCGTTTGCGAGTCACCAGCGCAGTCGCCCATATGCGGCAAGGATGGCCAGTAAGTGAATGCGAGATGTTGGTACACTGCATGAAATACGTGTGAGTGAGGTCCGTTCAGGCTTGCACGAAGATGCGCGCGGCGTCACATCAGTGACGACGCCATATCTGACTCACTCCCGAACACGAACAGGATGAGGACGATGATAAACTGGAGCATCTGCATCATCGTGAGATGCTTCTTCCACTGTAGCCAACGGAGTCAGACACGATATGCGCGCAACAAGATGACACGAGCGGGATGGCTAACTCACCCAAGGCTTGGCGCCACCTGCAGTTGCGAAATAGTAATAATCTGCAAGCCATGTGTGAGGGACTCATCTCCACGATAGAGAATAAATCGGGCTTACACATCACGACATGTACTCCCAGGTTGAGGCAAACGACCGTCCATCCCTGCGTCACAAAAAAGAAAAAGAAGTCAACAGGAAAACAAGCTACCTAATTTTTGCGCTTCTCACCCCACTAATTTTGGACTCCTGCCCAATAAATGCCAGGAGTGCCGTCGAAGAATGATGGAAAACGTGTAAAAACGCTAGAATAAAGGGATCAGCACTCGGTCAGCGACGCTATCGCGATGGAGCAACTCACAGAGTGGTCGTTTCTTGAGCACTAAAAAGACCGTGTCCAAAAACTCGATGTACTTGAAGTAATAATTGATCATGTAGTAAAACTCGAGTCTCTGAAACCGCATCTACGTCAGGCAAGTTCATCTCGGATTCAAATTGAAACGTCACTCTTGTCCATGAAGCTTTCGCACAAAGTGCGTCGTACGCACCGGCGTTGTACCACAGTTTCACAACCTCTTCCATCACCAACGTAAGTAACACCAGACTTGCAAACGAGAGAAACGCGGCGTGTATGCGAAAAGGGGTTCTAAGCTTGAGTGCAGGTCGGTCCTTCATGAGCTCCTGCAAGCTGAAAATGACCACCAGGTAGGACAAAATGGTTGTCGATACCACGGGCCACGTAGACAATGGTGTCTTTCCCGGGATCCATGAAGTGAGAAAGGGAGGGAGTAAAGGAAGGCCTGGGACCAGGATATCGGCCATCGTGGATTGCTGCGGGATCGATACTGGACGAAAATTGATCGAGTTGAGAGTGGAGGTCTCTCAGTGTTTATACTGGACGGGCTGTAATTTATACGGCAACCTCCCGGTTCAGCGCCGATAATAACGATATTCTTGGAACCGAATTGTGTGGATCGGATGGCGAGAAGGGCTAATGTTTGCCGGATGCAAGCCCGTACAAGCGCTCGACGAGGGACTGGACTGACGTGGCGGTGAGTCGAAGCATCCGGAAAAGTGCCTGCAAAGCCGCTGTAACTGGGCGGTGCTACTGGCATCCCTTGGAGCTCACACCGTCGAAAGGTCCCAGCAAACAGCGCTGTTGGCATCAACGTAATATGATCTCGGTTTGTCGGAGATTATGTTTGTCCTGTCAACGGCTGCAGAAATGAGCATGTTTCAGCGAGGTATATGTGGACATACAGTGGCCGTATCATAGGATAGCTTTGAGGATACACTATCTCGTAATTGGTATAACGAGAGAGACAGTGACCAAGCATCATGCATCATGTATCATGGGCATCAAGAGACCAGCCTCGGGTTATCCCCGCTCGACAACGACTGCCAATGCCGTTACGTTGGCGGTGAAGTTTCGAAAACAGAAACGTTTAGAGCCAGTTCGACAATCCAGGAAGAGCTGTTAGCCGGTACAGTGCACGATAGCCGGAGGATGGTTATTCGCTCACGACCTTATTGAAACAGTGTTGCGCATCTTTGAAAGGATACGGCAGTCGTTTCCGCAGGATATCGTCCACAAGTCCAAAGATTCTAGGAGCATTTAAGTTTTCAAATCACGACGGGACCTGCGTATCTCCCACGTGAGACTGCTGCGAACTTGGATCAGATCGGGAGGATGCTCTGAGTGGAATGGGACTAGCAGAATTGGGGGGCTCTACGAGACAGGGAGCAAAGTCAGATGGAATTCTGGCGGGATGTATCAAAGCATTCTACTGAATATAGTGTCGCGCATACGACAAGCATCGCCGCACTGCACGTCTAAGATGCAAGAATATTACATTTCAGCACTCGCGAAGAAAGCGAACAACAGTAAATGAGTATGTGGCGCCGTCGCCACTTTGTCCCACCCGGGACACTACGATGGAACCATCAACGACATCAGCGTGTTGTGTGGGATGCGGAGGGGATCTATCCATCTGACGAGCGTTCTTGATCGTATCTGACGCCAAACCAAGCAAGCCAATACCAATGACAGCGTGCGATAGCAGGGATTCTAAGCAGACAAAGTGTAGACTGTGTTCCCAGATCATGTTATGGCCGTCTCGCGAGTAAGGAGGAGCGTACCAGTAACCGGGGCGCCGACGTTACTGCAAGTCCAAAAGAGCCGTCGATACCCCTACCTTAGCTTGTGCCTGCTAACGTATCAGCCATGTACTCGTTTCCATTTGATGGGGCCAGCGCGACTGGGTTGACCGTTGCAGTGTTGTGTGGTCTAGTCCAAGCCGTCGTCAGGAACGTCATCGTAGACCCTTGGTCCGACTCGGCGAGTGCTTGATCCAAGAGGTTATCAGAGCAATACGATTTGGCCATTCGTTTTCGTAAATAGTATAGCCTGGAATGAAATCGCTGCCACGGTTCATCTGGAAGTCCAGGACTTGCGATTGGTTTGGGGGACCTAAAGCCTCGGAAACAAACAGGGAAGAATAATCCGTGTTCTGATACCCGACAAAAAGAATCTATGCGCGAAAGACTGAGGAAGTGATATCAGTAAGAGAGATGAGGACGAGAAGCAAGGGAAATACCTGCACTGTAATAGTCACTTTGACCGCCAACCATATGCCATCTGAAGGGCATAATCAATGGCCTACAGGGTTGCTGTAAACCCTACCACCTCAACCTGGAAAACGTGTCCGAGCTAGCACTTGCGGAATTGTGGTGACACTGACTACTGAGTTCTACGCTAAACCCAAAGAAGGAGCCCTGATAAGGTATTGAAAGGCCAGGGACAGTTCCAATCTGAAGCTGAGCTGTACACCAAAGGACGCTGGTGGGGAAGGATTAAGAAGAGGAGGGGTATTAAGATGACATCATCGTAGCTGACGGCACGGGTATACAAATGCAGGCAGCGTCTCTGAATCTTACTACGTGGTGGGTGTGCCCAACGGCCCCAGCTCGGTTCACGAGCTCAGCTCACTGCGCTGTTGCCAACGTCGTTTCAGAAATGAGCGAGTATCATTGGGGTGATTGCCGTGCGTGGACTCTGGTCCTCCGAGTCTCAGCCTCTCAGCCTTGCAGGTAACGCATTCGCATTTCGAGCGTCGCTCCGGCCATTCCAGGCCACTTTCAGAGCGCGTCTCGGAACGAGTCAGCGGCCCCCGTGAGTCCCATTAATAATTGTCTATATAACTTACATAGTGTAAGTGGCAGATCTGGGAGCGATACCGGGTGGCATTAAGGCCACGAAGGATACTGTGCCTGTTTCTCAGGACATGCGCTCAGGTACTGATGCTGTGTGCTGCAGAGAGATCTGGGCTTCTTGCAGGGAGTGCCACGTGCAAGGAACAGTGAAAAACAAACGGTAACTTGGATGCGACTACCACGGGGTACCGTCGTGGGTGGCACCTTGGCCTAGATGCCTCCTACTTTCAGGTGACATGCACCGCCCTCGGTCCGCTCGCGCAACCCGTACTTCACACGTCGACGCTGTTGGACCCCAATCCAGCTTCTTTGCTTCACTTCGTACAATGTTGGTAGCCATTCTCGCCTCGTGAATCTGACCTACTAGTGGACGCAGTAAGTGTATGTAAGATGAAGTGCTAGTCGAATGTCTAATTAAATCAGGTGATTATACTCTGCAACATTTCAACGACAATGACTTCGGTGGCAAAAGACTGCCAGACTGTGTTTTCAGCCGCAGCCAACTTTCTGGACCTTCTTGGGGATTTCTGCTCGGACAAGTTCAAGCAGGGAGAAGGGTTGTCTTATCTGGAGAAAGCCATCACGGCACGCCGTGCTGCACTGAGGTTTCTCCCACTGGCTGATCCCCCTCGATGGGGTCCATCGAATAACCTTGCGGTTCATCTATGCACTCGGTATGACCTACTAGGAGCGATGGCTGACCTCGAGGAGGCCATCACGATTCAGAGAGGTATCCTCGCACTTTGCCAACCAGACCATCCCCTTCGATCCACATCAATGAACAACCTCGCCGGTTGTCTCTGCAGCCGGTATGCCCAGCTGGGGATAACGAGTGACCTCGAGGAGGCTGTCGCGATGTATAGAGGTACGCTAGAACTTCGCCCGCTAGGTGACCCTGGTCGCTCTATGTTGTTGAGCAACTTAGCGAGTTCTCTGTACACCCGCTTTGGCAAGCTTGGGGCGACCAGCGACCTCGAGGAAGCCATCACTCTCCAGAGGCGTGCGTTGGTACTCCGCCCAGTTGGCCACCCTGATCGGTCCATATCATTGAACAACCTCGCAGGTTGTCTTTTCTGCCAGTACAGCCAAGCAGGGGAGATGGGAAACCTTGAGGAGGCCATTGCGATGCATAGAAGTGCACTGGATCTTCGCCCAGTGGGTCATGCTGAACGCGCCATGTCACTGTACAATTTCGCGCTCTGCCTTTCCTCTCGATACAGCCGACTAGGCGCGACGGATGATCTTGAGGAGGCCATCACAATGCACAGAGCCGCGCTCGAACTTCGCCCACAAGGCCATCCTGATCGCTCCACGTCACTTAACGGTCTCGCCATTTGTCTTAACACTCGATTCAATATGTTGGGGATGATGAATGACCTCGAGGAGGCCATCGTGCTGCACAGAAGTGCTCTGGATCTTTGTTCTCCAGGTCATCATCTTCGATCCTCATCAATGACCAATCTTGGGATATGTCTCTCCACCCGGTACAGCAAGCTGGGAGCGATGGGTGACCTCGAGGAGGCTATTACGATGAATAGAAGTGCATTAGAGTTTCACCCGCCAGGAAATCCCCATCGCTTCACACTCTTGCATAATCTCGCACTCTGTCTTACCATGCGGTATAATCAACTGGGGATGATGGATGACCTTGAGGAGGCCATCGACAAGTTCAGGGATTCACTTGAGCTTCTCCAACCAGGCCATCCCAGCAGGTTTTTGGTGTTAAACAACCTCGCAACGCATCTCTTCACTCGGCACGAACAACTGGGAATGCTGAGCGACCTCGAACAAGCCATATCTATTCATAAGGAGGTACTGGGATCTCGTCTTTTGGGTCATCCTTTTCGATCCTCGTCACTGGACAATCTTGGGGTTTGTTTGTCAACTCGATATGGTCTCCTCGGAATTGTGAGTGACCTCGAGGAGGCAATTACAGTGCATAAAGGCGCATTGGCACTTCTCCCACCGAGTCATCCTAGTCGCCCCACGTCATTGAACAACCTCGCTCTTTCCCTCATGACTCGGTATAACCATCGCGGCATGCTGACCGACCTTGAGGAGGCCATCGCAATGTACCGAGACGCACTGGAACTTCATCCACAAGGTCATCCTCTTCGCCCTGTGTCATTGGATAACCTTGGTTATTGCCTCCTGCGACGGTACAACCAATTAGGAGTTGCGAGTGACCTCGAGGACGCCCTCGCGATGCATAGAGAAGCACTGGAACTTCGACCGCCGGGCAACCCTAGGCGTTCTTTCTCGCTGGATCACACTGCACAATGTCTCTTCCACCGCTACCGCCGACTGGGGGTCACGAGCGACCTCGAGGAGGCCATCATGATGCATAGAAGTGCGTTGCAGCTTCGACCCGAGGGCCATGCTAGTCGCGCCGTGTCATTGCACAACCTTGCATTTTCCTTCGCCACCCGTTTTGAGAAGCTGGGTGAGATGAGTGACCTCGAGGATGCTCTGGTCATGTATCGAGATGCTCTACAGCTTCAACCACCTGACTATATTGGTCGTGCCACATCAATGGATAACTTGGCGGCCTGCCTCCTCCATCGTTATAGCCGGCTGGAAGAGATGAATGACCTCGTAGAAGCAATTGCAATTCGTAGAGATGCTCTCCAGTATTACCCACTTGGCCATCCTCTTCGAGCTGCGTCTCTAGGCGGCCTTACGGCCTGCCTACTTGTCCAGTTCAAGCAGTCAGGTGTTACGGATAGTCAAGAGGAAGCATTCAATCTCTATGCCCAACTCTCGTGTGTTTCGCAGACCATTTCCATCGCCGATCTGAAGACTGCTAAATCATGGGTTTATGTTGCAGAAGAATATGGTCACCACTCTACTGTCTTGGCCTACCAAACGTCGCTTCGATTACTGGCTCATCACCTTGCTACACTTCCGTCTCTGCCACAAAACCTCACCGTGCTCAAGGAACTCACGTCGTCCCTCGCCGTCGATGCGTTTTCGGCTTGTGTTCGCCGTAAGCAACTCACCGATGCAGTTGAGCTTGTCGATCAGGGCCGTAGCGTCTTTTGGACACAGCACCTTCGCTTCCGTTCCCCTCTGGATGACGTCATTGCATCTGCCGGGGATACAGGGAGGACATTGGCAGAAAGGTTCACGCAATTGAGTTCACTCCTGCGTAAGATTCTTGATTCCCCACCTCTCGATTCACCCGCCACATCCCAGCATGATCAGGCATGGCGCCTCAATGTTCAGTTACAAGATGTCGTAGACGAAATTCGCAAATTACCCGGCCACTCCCGCTTTCTTTTGCCTTTGCTCTTCTCCGACCTTCGCAAGGCAGCCATCGGGGGACCCGTCATCATCGTGAACGCGAGCCAGTATAGCTGTGATGCACTCATCGTTCTGTTTGAAACTGACCCCATCCACATCCCTCTCCAAATCACCAAAACGCGCGTCCGTGATCTGTCGTTAAAGCTCCGTTCTCTGACGTCCCGGGCCAAGGACGAAAACGTGACGAAAGGCCTCGGCATGATTCTGCGAGAACTATGGGACGGCGTTGTTTCACCCATCGTCACAGTCCTTCAGACGTCGGACATCCATCGATCACGCATTTGGTGGTGCCCGACAGCCGAGTTCTCACTCCTGCCCTTGCATGCCGCCGGGGCATATCGGCGGGGGCAACCCAATCTGGCGGACCTGTACATTTCATCCTACACACCAACCTTGACGGCGCTCGTTCGTGCTACACAGAACAACCCGTTGCATTCCATCTCAAACTTGGACGGACCTAGATTCCTCGCTGTAAGCCAGGCGAATGCTCCTGGGCAACAAAAACTTGTTTCCGTTAACAGCGAGCTCGCCCACATAGCGGAACGTATCGCGCCGTCTGCGATATTTACGACCATCGAGGGTGAGGATGCCAGTGTGGCAAAGGTGACCGAAGCACTGAGTAAGACCGAGTACGTTCACCTCGCCTGCCACGGCATCCCGGTACCGGAACGCCCGTTCGAGTCCGGATTCGCTCTGCACGACGGACAGCTGAGGATCGAGGACATCATGCGATCCGACCTGCAGCAAGCACAGTTTGCGTATCTGTCTGCGTGCCACACCACGGTTGGCGACGAGGAGAGCCCGGACGAGGTGATTCATCTTGCTGCTGCTATGCATTTTGCCGGATTCCGTTCTGTGATCGGGACGATGTGGGCTGTGGAAGATGGGGAGGCCAGCGAGTTCACGTCCATGTTTTACACGCATATGGTGGATGAGGGCGGTCGTCTGGATCATACGCGTGCAGCGTATGCGCTGAACAGGACGATGTGGGGCTTGGACGGTATACCGCTTGACCAGCGAATCTTGTTTGTCCATATTGGCGTATAGGTGTGTTCGAGAGGTGGGTCCGCCAGTGAGCTGCTGCGTACTCGTATCATTACTGTGTATTTATTGCGCACGACAGGCTATCCTACTTGGGCTCGAGATATCGATCGTCAACCCGTGTAAGGCTTCGACAGCCTCACCCTCACCACTGCGGTCCACTAGAAAGAGTATGATTCTCGGAAGATTACCTTGAGATTCGTATTTTACTCCTTCTAAATCCGGCAAGAACGTGTCGATCATCTCCCGAAGATGATTCAACGAGTTCGCCGGTAGTACACTAGTCACGAGCGCGGAGGTAACGAACACTACTCTTCACTGCATATTATCAATCTGAGAATCGGAAATCCTATCAATCCTCCTCCAAAACAAACTTACGATCAGTCCACACAATCATAGACACCAAAACCAACTTCAATTAACCCACGAAAACTACTATGATTTTTTCGGGCCAGCTAGATGAGGTGAAATCATTCCACCAAACCCATCCACCAACTTCTATCCAACCATCCTTCAGTTGACGTTGATGGGAGAGCATCCATAGTTCACGAGACCGTTCTAAAAAATCAAGTTCAGCCATCAACGTGTCACCTCAATCTCAAGACAAAGAATACACACCTGGTAGTTGTTAGTGCAGCAGACAGGCTGTTGCTGAGCAACACAACCATTGCTTGCACCAACACCAGTAATAGGCGAGCAGTTCAGCCCGACATTACC
>QGOH01008601.1:6906-20205 GCA_003313155.1 Boletus sp. MG95
GTCTCCATCGCTTCCTCCTCTTCATCCTCAGAACCCAGGTCCGCGCCAATGTAATTACCGAACTCGTCGTAGTCCTCGAATGAAACCATGGCGGAGAACTGAAAGCGTCGTGGTCGTACCCGCAAGCGTTGAACGCGTAGAAGTGGAAAAGAACGAATTTCGAACTCCGGGCTATCACTGACCCTTGATGGTTTTGCTAGGGATCTTACTAGCACTCGTCAATGACCATCCAATCGTAATCTTTGGAGACTATCGCCCACTATGTCTGCATTGCCCGACGAAACACTGAGAAAGGTGTGATTCCTCTGTACCCTCGCCTCAACCCAAGCTTACTCTTCACCAAGATCCTAGTCCAAATTCAACAAACCGCAGTCCAATCACAGCGTGCCCTGAACTTGACAAGGCAACAATGTGCTACCAAGGAGCGTGAACGTCGAATCGTCCAGCTGACCATCAGTGAAATAACGACCATCGAAGGCGATGTTAATTTGTACAAAGGCGTAGGAAAGATGTCAGTTATCTTCGTTCAGGAGCTAGGACGATGAATAACTAGTTGCCCAGGTTCATGATGGTGCCCCAGAAAGGCATGGAACAAGAACTGAAGGGACAGGAGAAAGAATTGACGGACGATATCAACAATCTAAACAAGAAGGTTACCTCGGGCGTCCTGTGGTGATCCATCGGCTAACATGCGCTCTGTCTCTTAGTCAAAGTTTCTCGAGAAGCAGTTCAATGATGCCCAAGCTCAGCTACGTGACATCGTAGGTGCCTTATATTGCCTATATCGTTCTTGGCTAACCATCTCTGACAGTTCCATCATAGCTCCAAACAATAGTAGATCGCTTGAATCATGCCATCGCAATATATTTACTTGAGAGAAAGTGCTTCTACATCAATTAAGTTCCATTGGCCGGGAAAGTAATGCCTCGATTGAGCATACAGAACATACAGACGACATACGGTGCGTGGACACTTTCCTCCACGAAGAAGCATCACAAGAGAAATCATATATAGCTACAGTAAGCACCGCAAGACGGTCGAGCTGTCATCAATGATGCGCCAGTGCACGCCAAGACGCCCGTTCAGCAGGAAACGTGTAGCTACTGTTGCTGGTCTCCCAGTTTCTGGTTACAAACCACTGTACGTCCCGGGAAATTGCGCACTCGTCTTTATGCGTCGCCCATCCGTTTATTTGGCATGTCTGAAGCGATATTGTTACCCTTGTGGTTGGCTATCCAATCTGGATGGACTCGCCTTGGAACAATACCACGCCGTCTTGCATCGTGCGCACCTCTTCATGTTCTCATCCGCTCTGCCACAAACATCACACTTCGCAGCTCTGTTCCTCTCGAATATTGCCTTGCTTGTTTTGAGCATTGCTTCTAGTGTGTAAGGGAACACCTTTATGCGTGCATTCTCTTCCAGCCTCAAACCAGGAGGACTAAACGCAAAAGTGTGTTGTGTGGCATAAAGCACCGCGATAGTGCTCCCAGGCGCACAGAATGGTTGGAACATGGCGCCACGATCGTCGGTGTGGAATGCAACCAGGATTTCGTGTCCTCTCTTGTCCTCTACCTGTAGCATGAGGCGCACCAGGACACTACTATTGACCACCCGACCGAGGAAACACCAGTGTTTGCGCGGTTTTGCGGACGAGAAGTACGTGTCATTTATCTCGGAATCATGGGGTAGATTAAAAAATGTAGGGAAGGCATTTGGATTATTGAGGTCGGAGGTGGACAGAGGTACCATTGGTGAGTTATTCTGCTGTATGCGTGGTGGAGATTCTGGCTACTCGCATCTACCTTATATATAGGATGGGATCGTGTGATATCGGCTGGCTTCTGCATAGAATATTCTGGCGCCGATGCATGCAAGAGGCGGTGAGCCTCAAGGCGACATTGAGATTCCTGAATTCTGAATTCATGGGTAGAATTCCCACTGCTTGGCGCTCATTGAGCGCAAATACATAAGTACCTCAATACCGCAGCCGCCTTGACAACTCTACTAGTGCTCCGCGCTGACATGCCGTCATTTCCCTTCAGGACCCCCGAAGACTGTATCAAGCAGACCAGGGAGTGGAAGCGAGATGCGTGTTTTTGCTTCCAGACACCTTCATCAGGGCTGCTTTGATCACCAAGCTCCACTTCGGTGCTGGCGCCTGCCGAACAGATGGGGCCTGTGTTGCACTTGGTGCTGATCAGAGTCCGCGTGTGGCAGCGGGCGCCTACGGCTGGGTGGCGAATCAAAAGATCAAGGGTACGGGGTGTTTGTTACCATACCATCGCGCGGAGATCCACGAGCACTTGAAGAATGCAGAATCTCCGTTCTCCACGCCATCCCGGCGTTCCTTTTGTGAACGGCCAAACACGGAGAAGCCACAATACCTTGAGCGAAGCTTCCATTTCGGCCGGAGACCTAGCTGCCTCGTGTATGCGGCGTATTGAAATCATACCTGGCAGTATAGTAATACGGCTGATACACGCTTGAGCAGTTTCAGTCGGAGATGCATAATATTCAAAGCGGTCCCAAGTCCTTGTGTGACGCGACGCGATCAAACTACAAGGACGGTGTTGTCCTCGACCCCCATCACCGGAACATGAATGGCACCGACGACGAAATAACTTTCTCCCGTCCTTCTAGACATCCTCCTTGTCGCATCGAGGATTGTTCGATCACCCGGAATCGACCAGTCATCTCTCAGGCAGTACGTTTTGGGACACACCCAGCCGTTCCCGTTCCAAACATCCTCGAGGAATGCGACCATGTCGTCGTCAGAGGGGGTACCACCGATTGTCCGATCGCAAATCGCCTCTCAGCGGAGCCGAATACGTCATGTCGAACGTGGACGTGTGAAGGGATTCCAGGTGAGCATCCATTTCGGTTCGGACGGCTTTCGATACCACTCCGTCTTCCACTTCAACCCGCAGAAGAATTCATGGTCGCAGCTCCGAGCTCGTCATGAGTAGCTCACTCGGCGGCGGGTCCGAAATAAATCCAATGTTGTACGGTCGTGGCGTACCTGCAGAGTATAACACGTGGCGCGATACGGGAGGAGTGGTTGGGGCCATCAAAACATAGAGCTCCTTTCCGCGTCCCGAGACTCATCTCGACCAGGATTCGTGAGGCGGTTCCCTGGCGTAACAGGTATGCTTGCATCTTTCCCTATAATGCATTCTCAATTGTTTTTAAGGCGAATGGCAGATCCGACCTAGCAAAGTTCCTATCCGGAGCCACACCCCACGGCAAGTTCAATGTACGTGTATTAGTCTGAAACAAGCCACCACTGCATTCACCATTCCATACGTAGATGATGTGGACGATCTCGCTCAGCCCGCTTATGATTGTACCAAAATCCACTGAGGCATCGATGGCGGCGGACAAAGGAGTTCGACTTTGGCTGTGTCCCTTCCCGCTTGCCTTGACCGTTCGCGCAGCAATTTACATGTTCGCACGCCAACCGCCATGCAGCGGATTCAACTCTCCTCTGAGTAGTGAGGCCCGTGCAGAGGACGTCCGGATAGAGTCTGATGTAGGTGGTTCCGCCTGCCTTGTGCTTGCCGAGCGTGAGGTTATATCGAGCACAGGTCCAATTACTTTGCCCAAGATTCCCTTGCTCAGGTCAGTGTTCTCATTCGGTGGACTAACCTGGTGCTCACCTTTTGCTACGAAATTGGGCCTGTAGGTCATCCCAAGGAGTATGAATGCACCGTTCGCAAGGATTTATTGGGTATTGGCTTACATCTCGTATGAAAATCCGTCAGGTATTCCTGATGTGGTTCAATATATGTAGCAAGATCTCGTCAGCTTACCCCTGCAAATCCGGGTTACTTCGAAAAACTCTATCACACGACTGCAATCACGCCCTGGTTAATCATACCCATGTGGTTCCAGTGCTTGCTATTCAGCACGGGGTGGCTCCTTGCTCCAGTACTCGAACTTTCGAACTTCATTCAATCCCGCCCCCTAGATGAGGAATACCGCATGGCCATGCAAGCAAAGAAAGACCCTCGATGCTACTCTGCCCGACAGCCTACCCGTTATCGAAATTATGCTTGTACGGGGTTTTCTTTATCCTCTCCCCACCGCACCCCGTGCGCGTATGGTGCAGACTGCTATCAGAGACGGCGCGCGAATAACCGGTGGTGTGCTTGCACTGTTCCCCGTTCTCCTTCGACCATCTTCCCAGTGTACCGTGTATCTCGCCCCACGGACCCTCGCGCGGATCCCGTAGTGGATCTCAACTACTTTGTGATCAAGAACGACTGGAAAGTGACGCGCAGCGCTGTACAGTTCCTTGAGATCCAGAGGGAGTTCACGGTGCAAGGGTGCGGCATCATTGACGGCGTCATTCCAAGTCAGGCAGGCGCAGATTTTGATGATTTCATCCAGAAGTAGTGCATGAGTATGATCCACAGCTGGTCGACGTGTCGGAGGACGCCGGAGAGCGAAGGGGGTGTTCTGGGTGACCGATAGAGGGTACAAAGTATGCGGAATTGACGTGTTGTAGACTCGAGTATCTTCCCGGTCATTCTGCCAGTGGGTGCCTATCTTACTGCTCCGACCATTCCCGTGACTGAGAAATACGCAGAGATGGTGAAGGATGATGCCAATGCAGCGTGAATGAGTATATGGATTTCCTCCAGCTCGGGCCTGGGTTGCTACATGACTCAAGCTTGGTTGGTACCACGTACGTTGCAGCGGGATCAGTAGGTGGATGTTGTTGAGTTGTTTTCGGATAAGATGACTGGAAGTATTATCGTTGAATTCCCTGGTCTCGTGTTATGCTACCAACGTGCTTGTATATATGCCTGCGGATACTCGGATGATCGTGCCGGTGCGATGTAAGTATCTACCGAGCGACAAGTTTGTGTACTACATCAACATAGACGCTTGAAACTGTTCCTACAACGATGTAAGTTGCACGCAGACCTTGACAAGTGGTGCTTATCCTGTGCGATGCCATGTAAGCTACTGAGACAATTCCTGATCGTCTTCCGCCTCAACTGTTAGAAGATTTCACTTCAAAACTCGCGGTCAAGTCGGCCGGGTCATATATAACTGGGCTTTGGCACGCTACTGTATCCCAGCGTGTCGCCAATCGGTAATCATTCCTGACCCCGACGGGACGCCGAAGCCGATTCAGGTCACGAGAGATTCGCTGTCGGGTGGGTAAATTTTTGACTCGTCGTGGGCACTTGCAAGTATTACGGTTATCTAGTTCGGAGGGACTCGAATTATTTGCGCCTCTTCGCCGTCTTCCTCGAGGTAAGTTCCAACACTTGGGCAAGACTTCCATATTCAGATTGATCAGAGGCGTTTCTACACTCTTAGCTACACCAAGATATGTTGCGACAGTTTCTTGTACGTGCTAGTTTATTCAGGAGGAATACTCCTGGCGACTCCAACGAATTGGGCGGAGAAGAGTTCAAGCTCCCCAAGATGGCTTCCCTGGTCATCATAATCGTCTACAACATGATACTGCAGGTACGCAATTACGCCATATTAGTACATGGCCACACGGTGCCATAACACTTTTCCGGCAAAAGCTCGCCTTCTTCATCCTTATCCCTTCCTCGAGCAAATATGCGGAATACTTGGGTGGAAGTGCAACTTTCTCTGGTATCGTTATCGGCATACCCACCGTGTTTGGTGGTATAGCACTCATTCCAATGACGAGACACGACAAAGGTAGACCACACCTACTTTCATTTCATAGCCGAAACTCATTGTTGACATCGATCCGTCTACAGGACAATATGCCAGGGCATTGCATATAGGATGCTTCGCGGGAATTCTGGGGCAAGTCGCATATGCAATCGCATATCGCGCCAATTTCTTGTACTTGATCCTCATCGGACGATGCTTCACCGGTGTTTCGTTATCGGGTTTCATGTACTGCAAACGGTACTGCACGGATCCTCTGATCGTCGGGATTCGCCGTCGGACGACGCTTTCAAGCTGGTTAGTGATTGGACAAGCTCTAGGGATGACAGTCGGTCCCTTCATCGGGGGTCTGTTGTACAAGGTCGGATTCCGGAGCTCGATTTTCAACGGATACACCAGTCCTGGTTGGATTATGGCTTGCTGCTACGGGGTCTTCTGGTTCATTATGGCAAAATACTTCGAAGATGTACCCACGACGGAGATGAGCTTGGAGCTCCACGAAATAACAGCACCAGCACCTTCTATCGAGGAAGGGAAGCAAATCGGAGACCCCACATTGCTTCCACCTTCCACTCAGACTAGCCGCCCAGCATCACCTCCAAACGAATCGTTCATCGCCCACTTATCTCATATCACGCGCCCACAGTGGGGTGCCATTATCTGCATGTGCTGGTTCTCCATGCTATGCTTCTTTATCCTCGGATCCTGGGAGGCAAACCTCCCTGTCTTCGGTGCTGCGACCTCTACCCTCAACTGGTCCCCATTTGCAGCAGGGAACTTTATAGCACTAGGTGGAATTACTGCATTCCCATTCTTTCTTGGGAGTATGCTGTTCGCACGTCACATTCAAGATCGACATCTACTCGCATTCGGGACTGGCCTGGGTCTCTGTGGGCTTTTGGTCTTCATTTCGCTCCTGGCGACTAGTAAAGTCGTGTATGGATCGTTATTTGCGTGTTGGTGGCCCATCGCTCTCGGTTTCAATCTTTCCACGACTGTGACGCTCAGTGTACTAAGCAAGCAACTCCCCCCCTCCTGGAATAGGCGTACTTCTATGGCGATTCAATACTCCAATTACGTTGGGCGAGTGACTGGTGCTATCTGGGGTGGATCGGGTGTTGCTGTTGGAATGGAAAATTATGTAGGGCTAGAGATCGGGCTTGTCGGTATTGGTGGAGTTCTCTTCATGACGCTTTGGAGCAATCTCAAGACGAAAACTGGCTAGATGTGTCTTTTTTGCGGTACAGGTAGATGATAGATAGATGTTCTTCTCCGTACCAGGCAGCTCTCCAATCTCCTTACCCCGTATTCTTTCGCAGGTTCTTTGGGCGATACGTATCGTTCTGTCGGTCACTTCCTATTGCTCTTGTTTGCGTAGGTAAAGCGGAGATCAATGGAAGTGAACCGAGGTTGCGGATCCTATGTGTGGAGAGCGTGAGTTGCAATATCCCGAGGGCACGCAAGTATGTAGGAGTCCGAACGTTTGGCAACGGTCGTCGTTCCTACAACAAGCAAGCAATCCGACCTATATATAAACATTATAATCTGATAACATACAGTAGTATGGACTGAGTGACAGTAGTCGGAGGCGAGAGTCTAGATACCGAGTCTATACTCCAGTGGGCGAATTCATCAAACTGCGCGAATTTAACCCCATAACGCTATGCTTACGATATCTTCCATAAAAAACGTGTAGCCATTCACTAAACACCCTGGATCTCGTCAGAAGGGGGTTTCTGATTGGAAAGGGCACGACACAGATCCTTCGAAGGATAAGGTTCATATCGCACATGGATGTGTCGTTTCAAAAGAAATCACCGTAAAATATTGTTCCAATGTTTGGTAGATGCAGTACATACTGGAAGTGAACCACGTGCATGGCGCAATTGATAGGCGCTCAAACGCATGACGAGGCTTGACGTCATGAATAAAATCAATGCGGAAAGGAACATGGGACATGGGACATGTGTTGCAGCCCCATCGATCATCGAATCGATGGAAAGATCGTTTGACCATGGGGATCCGATGCAAGAGCCTAGCAGTCGGAGAACTGTCACGAGGAGACACCTGGAGACTCAATGCGACATCCTGACTTGCCTCATGCTCACTTCGTGACAGTTGATGATCAACCTCTCGAGCGGGGAACGATGCAGTAAATGAGTGTGTCTCTGGTTTTGAAGCAGGGAACACTAGTTCCAAGCGTCGATCCGCGTGATAGGTAGCACAACCCACTTGGAGGAAAAAAGGTCATCATGCTCACACGAGGTCGGCATGAACGGCCGTGGATCGGTATTCATTTCGAGAGCACGATGACGGGACGATGCCCTGCGAGTCGGATATGAGCAACGTCTGTTTGGTGGCGGGTTGATGAATTTTCAAGCGCCTAGCCCCTTGATCCAGCAGGTGGTGCTGAGTTATATAACGATCATTCGCCTACAATAGCCCGCAACCCGTAGTCGATTCATATACTGGGCGCTTTCGCCGCATCAAGGGAAGAAATTCGTACCAACCTGTAGAGTGATGTTGTGTCAACGCTGTCTCATTTAATGTGGCGGCGTCTTGTAAATGTAGTATGGGTACAACAGGCTGACGAACATCCTAGTATGGTGGTGCCAGGGGGGCATATAATAATATTTTGGCGGTCTTTTACTCTGGCGTGGCGTCGCCGGTTCTCATATCCGCCCGAGGTACGAGATCATAACGGACGAGTATAAATGGCACAAGTGCCAGGTACAAATGGGTAGCTATGTCAATCATATGTCGAAGTGAAACAAAAAATAAAATATCATTACTAGGCGTGGGCCACGATATCGTCGTCGCAGCGGTTTGACTTCATTTGACATTAGTAGTATCATGCACACATCAGGATGGTTCGGAGGGCTCGGGTTGTTTGCACCCCATCGTCTTCCTCGAGCCAACGTCCCTGACCCCACTCGGTCAATGTTCATGGTCAGATTGATCTAAGAGGCATCCTCTACAGCTTCAGCTACACCAGGATATGTTACGACAGTTCCTGTTCAGAAGATATACTCCTGGTTACTCCAGCGAGCGGGTGGAGAAGAGTTCAAGTTCCCCAAGATGGCTTCCTTGGTCATCGTAATTACCTATGACATGTTGCTGCAGGTACGCAGTTACATCGTGCTAGTATGTGACTCCGTGGTGTAACATTTTCCCGGAAAGAGCTCTCCTTCATCCTTATCCCTTGCTCGAGCAAATACACGGAATACTTGGGCGGAAATCCAACTTTCTCTGGTGTTGTTATCGGCATACCAGCCCTGTTCAGTGGTATCGCACTTATTCCAATGACGAGATATGACAAAGGTAGACCACTGGCACATCCATCTTCGTGGTCGAGACCCAATGTTAACGTTGATCCGTGTGCAGGACGATACACCGCGGCATTGCATATAGGATGCTTTGCGGGGATTCTGGGGCAAGTCGCATATGCAATCGCATATCGCGCCAATTTCTTGTACTTGATCCTCATCGGACGATGCTTCACCGGTGTGTCATTTTCAGGTTTCATGTACTGCAAACGATACTGCACGGATCCTTTGAACGTCGGGATTCGCCGTCGGACGACGCTTTCAAGCTGGTTAGCGATTGGACAAGCCCTGGGGATGACAGTCGGTCCGTTCCTTGGCGATTTATTGTACAAGACCGGATTCCGAAGCTCGATTTTCAACGGATACACCAGTCCTGGTTGGATGATGGCTTGCTGCTACGGGGTCTTCTGGTTCATTATGGCAAAATACTTCGAAGATGTGCCCACGACGGAAATAAGCTTGGAGCTCCACGAAATAACAGCACCCGTGCCTTCCGTCGAAGGGAAGCAAATCGGAGACCCCACATTGCTTCCACCTTCCACTCAGACTAGCCGCCCAGCATCACCTCCAAACGAATCGTTCATCGCCCACTTATCTCATATCACGCGCCCACAGTGGGCTGCGACCTCTACCCTCAACTGGTCCCCATTTGCAGCAGGGAACTTTATAGCACTAGGTGGAATCACTGCATTCCCATTCTTTCTTGGGAGTATGCTGTTCGCACGTCACATTCAAGATCGACATCTACTCGCATTCGGGACCGGCCTGGGTCTCTGTGGGCTTTTGGTCTTCATTTCGCTCCTGGCCACTAGTAAAGTCGTATATGGATCGTTGTTTGCGTGCTGGTGGCCCATTGCTCTCCACGACTGCGACGCTCAGTGTGCTAAGCGAGCAACTCCCTTCCGGTTGGAATAGGCGTACTTCTACGACGATTCAATACTCCAATTACGTTGGGCGAGTGACTGGTGCTATCTGGGGTGGATCGGGTGTCGCTGTTGGAATGGAAAGTCGTGTAGGGCTCGGGATCAGGCTTGTCGGTATTGGTGGAGTTCTCTTCATGATGCTTGGAGTAATCTCAAGATGATAACTGGCTAGATTGTTCTTTGTGACCTCCCCACAGGACTTATAAAGCTCTATAGGGTGTGAGGGAGTATACAGGAACTCCATAAGACTCTCGACAAAATGGATGAGGGTATCCCTATGTTTGGAGACATGTTTCTGTGTGATGCCTTCTTGAATGTACCAGTTCTGGAGCAATACCAGGTCATTGCCCAGGTTTCCAAGCCTTCCAGTATGTGACCTGTATGGCCTCATGTATTATGCTAACCCCTGGATGATAGGGTCAATGAATCCATCTCCATCTCCATACTATGGCTGGTATGCTTGCAACATAGATCCAATTCAAGCGGCACGAACAGAAATCATAGATAGAATTAATGCGGAAAGGAACATGGGACATGTGTTGCAGGCAAATTAATCACTGATGGAAGGATCATTTAATGAACCATCGTGACGAGGAGACAGTACCGGGCATCCTGGCTTGCTCCCGTGCCTGCCTCGTGGCAGTTAATGAGAGGCATTAGCGGTGATCAACCTCTCGTGTGGGGAATGACATGGTAAATGACTGTCTCTGAAACCAGGGAAGGGGACATTGTTGCCGAGCGTTGATCTGCGTGACGAAAAAAAACACAACCTACTTGGGGGAAGATCATCATGCTCACACGAGGTCAGCCAGGAACGGTGGTGGACCGGTACTCGTTTGAGAGCATGATGGCGGCACGATTCCCAGCGACTCGGACATGAATGACCGTTTGCTCGGTGGTGGGTCCATGAACTCTGAAGCGCCTTGTCCCTTGATCCAGCAGGCGGTGCTGAACTTGACAACGATCATTCACCTCATCGGCACCCACAACCTGTCACTGATCAATTCAAATGCTGGGCGCCTTCGGACCACGAAAACGCCATCAAAGCAAGAAATTCATACCAGACTTGCGGATTCAATGTGGGAGCGTCAATAGGTAGAATTGAGCGCGACAGGTTGACGATACCCTTGCTGTAGCTGCCGTGCTGACACCTACAGGTAATCTGAGATGAACGCCCAAGCTTCCGTCGATGGTCACATCCAGTGCGGGGTGGGAATTTCAAGCTCTTTTGAGGTTTCCGCCTGCTCCCTTCAGTCTTGGCCGACAGCAATGAGAGAGATCATCCATATTCAAGCCGGTTCGCTCTCGAACTATACCGGAACGCACTACTGGAATACGCAGGAGAACTACTTTGTCTATGATGAAGACGTCATCTCCATAACTGATCATAACATCTCGTTTTCAGAGGGACGTGATGAACATGTACGTCTGATGTACTTGCGACAACCTGTCCCAGTAGTGCATCACCTACACCCCATTCACAGAATCAGCCTACTCTGTGCCCGAGGCTCCTTGCTTTTGATCAGAAATGTGCGCGTGCTTTCTGCAAAGAGTATCCAGGCATCCGCTCACGCACCATGGTTTTGCAAAGCAAATTTTGGCACACTTGCAAAGGATTCGCGTCAGGAAGAAGCTCTGACTTGGCCCACAACTTGGTGAGTTCATTGAGTCCCATGGCGCGACGGCTCGTCCTTCCTGTCGTGATAGGCACGGAGGTGTAGTTCGCCAAGAGCAAGAGCGAATACCCCTGAGCGAATACCATTCGCGTCACGACCTTGAGGATAACAGTGAACAAGCAGAACCAATCGTTACAAAAATCAGATATTGGTCCGATTTCAGTCGTGTCTTTTTTGATCACAAATCGATCCAGGCAATTCCGGATGTACCGGAACTAGTTGAAGGCGACTGGAATACCAGCCGCGAGACCTTTTTGCGGTATGACGATGTATGCGTGCCGTTACATCCAATGTCCTTCAGCTAAAGGATTGGGCAGCATACAGAACTAATGGATGGGTCCCTCCGCCTCCTGGTGGAGGATTGCAACAATTTCCAGGTGAAGGGGAGCAAGACATCTGCGGGAAATGGTTTAACAGTGAATTTCATTGCACAGGGAGTACAAATGATCCAGGACACCTCGACTTTCGGTGGTTTCTCAGACTCCTTGTTATCTGCCTTTCGTGAGGAGCATCCAAAAGCCACGACCATGACATTTGCTTGTCTTTCAAGCATCAGCCCGTTCAATGCCAACATTGGAGATGTGAGCTGTCATAATTAATTGATACATACACCCATCCAAATCTTCTGGTCAAGTCTTCCCAGATAAAACAAGTTCTTAATGACACTCTTTCATTACGAAGCCTCGCCGAGTTTTGCGATCTGACTGTTCCAATTCAATCCCCTCCTCTCTGGGAAAAGAGTAGTTGGTTTTCTGGGCATGATATCGATGTTCGTTCCCGCCATCTTATCACCTCCGAGACTAAACAGCAACAGAACAAATCTCTCTACCAATCCTCCGCAATTCTATCAACTCACATTGAAAGTGCAACCCTCCCGCTAAGGTAATGCTTATATGTATCTTTTTATAGCTTTATCGGTTAAGCATCAATAGGTTGAAGGGTGGCTTGGATAACCTTCAAACAATTGTCGCCCATCTGAATTGGACGAAGTCATCTCCGTTTGCCATGCTTCGTGGAACATTGTATCCGCAGAGATTTTCTACCGAGAATCTTCAGGATCTTGCAAGCCTATCCTTCCACTCCGACGTAAGTTTTGAGGATATGTTACGTTCTCGATTCTCGAGTTCACTCCAGGGTCGGGCATTCTTTGCAAGACGAGACGTATCCCGTGGGTTCTCCCAGGACGAAGTGGCAACCTACGATGTGTGGAGTAAAACACGTGAACTGAAACAACCATTCTTGATGTGGTGCGTGGTTTCCTTGTCCATGCCACACAGTCTAAATCGGCACTGCACTGTGAAGGCACCATTTACCAAGCTGTCCAATCCCTACTTCTTTCCCTTCGATCTTTCCAGACGCTCGATGCAAAGCACTCAAGACGATATCCTCGTTATCAACGTCTTCATCCACGGGAGGTCACCTATCTCGCTATGCACACTTCGTGGAGAGTGCAGTGAAGCGGCGCGATAGCGTACTCTTGGCGATGGGACTGGAGGATGACGAGGTGAGGGAATTGGCCAGTTCCTTGTGGGATATTGTAGACAGGTATGGCGAAAACGAGGACGACGGTGGTGGTCTGAGTGAGGGTATAGGTGAGGATGAGGAGTGATTTGCATAAAATCAAGTGAGGGAAACCAATGTTACTTCAAGATGCCTGACACAGCAGGACTGCTGCTTAGTAGTGATGGAAATGAAATGCGCAGTCAC
>QGOH01008611.1:0-28957 GCA_003313155.1 Boletus sp. MG95
CTTGGAGAAACAGCTGAGGCACTGATAATTTATGAAACAAATGATCAACGTTCTCAAGTAATCAACTCACAACTGCATGCCAAGGGCATTTGGTACAACCATACCAAACACCGGTGAAGCTAGTTCTGCAGACGAAACACCATCGAGAAGAAGTATCTGCGCCGGTGCTGACAGGAGATGCCTCTGTTTGAGGCGGAACAACATCGACACCGGGAACCCTAGAGGTGGACCCTTTGAGAAATGGGGTGGATTGCTTCTCCGTGCAACCGGTTCCAAACGTCTTGCATAGAATACGCTCTAAATCATCTTTGAATGAGGACAACAAGTCCTCAATATCTTCTTTGCCCTTCGCGACAGGACAACAAAACGCAGTTCCCGCCGTGCCACACTCCTGAGGGGAACAAGACTTGCTGGGTGTCGGGGAGAATATTATCGGTGGGGGAGGAGACATCTTAGATGGCGGGGGTGGGGGCGGAAGAACGCAGGTAGCGGATGGATGCAGGGGTGGCGGTGGCGGAGGTACGAATGGCTGTGGGCTCGGAGGTGATATACAACTGTGGCGGGGTACGACAGGAGATGGTAACTTAGACGTGGCCTTAGACAAAGGAACTGTGGGGGCGCTGTACAGCGACAATCGTTCTGAGGCCACACTTGGCGCCTCGTGCGAAGTTTCATCGAAGATGGTGAATCGTAACAAAGGATTAGGCCACATACGGCGCAAAGGAGCAACACAAGAATCGTAGTCTTCGGCAGAGTGCACTTCCTTGCCAACCAAAATGCGTCCAGGCTTGGACACATCGGGGGAGAAAATAAGTCTAGATAGATAATAATTATGGTTTATGGGGAAGAGTCGATAGAGCTAGGTGAGAGTGAGCGCCGGCCGGTGGCAAACAATTAGCGCAAGGTCACAGACCTGTTGATGAAGTTCTTTATATGTAGGAAAGAGAACAAACTCTGGAAAAGTGAATTTGCGGGTTTCATTTCTGTAGGTCGCCTTGACGGTGAACATGGTTGCTGTCCAAGGATGGTGATGGGATACCGTAGCTTGCGAGTTACGCATTTAAGGGTGTGACAAGGTGTGACATGACACACAGCGTACTGCGGCCAATGTCTGAGTCGTTCTCGCTGCTCTGTACGACGAGATTCGATCCCTGTCTGGAGGTATTCGAGTGGAACAACGCCCCCGACGGCACGCCATCACCATATCTCCTACTCGCGCACCAACTCGACCGTCTGGTGTCTTCTGCACATCTCTGCCGGTGGACAGTCTCTGCTTCACTTAATTACACAGCACTAAAGAATGTTTGCGACGAAGCTGTCTGCAAGGTAAATGGAGCTGACGGCAAGGCCCCTCTCAAGGTGATCAAAGCCCCAGTCCTCTGCCAACCACTGACCTATACCAGATGCGCGTCGTCTTCCCGCCGTCTGGGAATATCACTGCATCCGCCTCCCCAGTCGAGCCGCTGCGTTATGATCCGACAGCAGAATCTCAATTTAATCCTGATCTGGACACCCATTCTCAATATGATCCGGTACTCTCGATTTGTATTGACACACAGCCGACCTCTGGCACTGTCTCCATGAAAACCACAGACAGAAAAGCATATGATGATGCTCGAGCACGCGTTGGCATCCCCCCAATCGGTGCACCCCGTCCCCGTAATATCACCCCAAATCATCCGGACGATGTTATCTTGTTCAACACTTCGGGAGCCCTCATGGAGTCGTCGATCTGCAACGTTGCTTTCTATCGCCATGGGAGCTGGCTCACCCCACCACTGACGGTGGGCTGCATACCCGGTGTATTTCGGCGATGGTTACTAGAGAACGGTCGCATTCACGAGGCTGACGAGCTCTCTATATCGTTAGACACCATCGAAAACAATGAATGGGTGCTTGTCTTTAACGGAGTGATGGGATGTCGGCTAGGGCGAGTGTGCCGCGATAGAAATCTGGGCGCTGGGGAGGGATGAATTACAATAAGTTCAGTGTACTTTTAACCGGCGTGCTACTTGGGGTCATCGACATCCATAGTCTCTCCGTCTGTCCCATTGAACATCCCACCATCCATCTCGTTCAATATATAGTCCACGACAAAGCTTTCCTGAACCAATCGATTGAGCCTTGAGAGGTGTCGTTCAGTATAAGGAATCAAGCCGCCCATCACATCCTTCAAGGATGACGATGTAGCCCCGATCGGTTGTCGTGAGTCGTAACTAGAGCCACCAGTCCCTTCTGAGGAATTATAACTGAAGACCTCAACGACATCTTCCGCGGGCCGCAACTTCAATATAGCGTAGAGAACACTTTGCGCAATACCACTTGTCTTCGCGTTTGTGTTCCAGTCGCGGATATACCGTACGAGGAGAGAAAGATCCGAACTTGGGAGCGTGCGTAGAACTTCATCTAATGCCTGGTTGCCGCTCACAGACTTATTGCTCTGCAACCCCTGTCCCAACGCGACTGACCGAATATCGCCGAACAGCGCAAGAAGCCTTCCGGGTTGTTCCATAGCAAGCGCAAGCTCAATCGCTCTCCGATAGTCGCGCATAGCAAGATAATTCATAAAGTCTTGCTCTCTGCACGCGAATGTAGTCAGATAGGGATAACATACGAACATTCTTACCTGAGCACTTGAGTAGCGCGTTTTGCCTCGCTTTTTTCCCTCTCCTCTCCCGTACAGTCTTGCCAGAACGTGACCACAGAATCGGCCGCTCCAGAGACGATTGTTGCCTCATCGGCACTGATAGCTAGCGCCCAGACCTAAGGACCAATCTCAATCAGCTCCTTATTGGAAGATCCGGCGCGTACTTTGTCTTCATGGTTGTCAAGAGTCGCTACACATGTTTCCTCCCTCACACTCCATAGCTTCACTAGGCCGTCAGACCCTGTACTCACCAGGTGCATTCCGTAGTTAATGAAATCAACCCGGAGAACGGAATTGGTATGGCCTTCAAATGTTTTGATGCAAGTAAAGTCCTCGAGGTTCCAAAGTTTCACTGTCTTATCACTGCTTCCAGTAGCCAGCACGCGTTCCGTCTTTCCGAACCTAACATTCCAGACGCCCCTTTTGTGGCCTTTGCAACACCCTAAATGCTTGATTTCTCCGCGCGGAGGCTTTCCAGCAGAGCCAGGCGTATAGAAAACCTCATAAACGTTTGCACTGCGGTCTTGGGAACCAGACGCCAGAAATTGGTCATTGGGTGCGATGTCCAAAGAGTTAATGTCCTTTTCGTGGGCTCTGTGCGTCGTAAGACTGTGGCATTTTATTGGATCTAAACCGGCAAATGTCAGTGGGAGTTCCGACAAATCCCACATTTTGATCGTTCGGTCTTGACTTCCAGTGAAGACGAAACGGGGGTTGGGGTCAGTGTCATTGTACACCCGTGACATAGCGATGGAACCGACGCTTTCCGTATGTCCTTCGCAAACAGCAATGCAGCCCCAGCCACTGGTGTCAGGTTGTTGTGCAAAGCCCCATATTCTCGCTGACTTGTCCTTGCTTCCACTGGCAAATATACGGCCACCAAAACCTTGATCCAAAGAAAGTACTATTTCGGAGTGACCGGCCAAAACTTGTGCATTCAGATTAGAAATTGAATAAATGCGAATGAGTGACGAGTTGGTAGCAAGTGCGAGCTGGGTATCTCGTGGTATTGAGCTACTGGGCGAATTTGAAGGGGTGCTTGGTGGCGATAAAAAGATGGCGTCGACGATTTCGTCATTGTAACCAATCATATGGCGAACTAATGATCGGGATTTTAGGGAATAGAAGAAGATGTTTTGATCTGCATGTGTAGAAACAATGGCATCTACCTTCGGGAGGTAGCTAACCTCCGAGAACGATGAGAAATGCCCGAAGGACAGAGTGATCACTCACAAGGCATCAATAATTTGCCTCTGCGCTCCCTGATCAACAGCATTGGACCCAGAGTCTGTGGTAAACGAGTGAATGACGGAGCCCTGCGCAAGATCCCAAATCCGGACGACACCCTTATCGCCGGCAGTGAAAAATTGAAGCCTCGGGGATTTGACAGTGAAGTCGTTTAGCTCAGGGTGTACGAACCCTACAGCTTCGACACTTTCCATGACTGGGACAGTTTTGGACAGAGTCGGGGCTACGACAGTCGAGTTCCCTTTTCTTTTGCTGGTGCTTCCATCGGTTGAGCGAGAACGTGTGGACATATCCCAAAGTAAGACAACAGAGTCCCTTCCTCCACTAATGAGCCATTTTCCATCTGGTGTCACATCTAACCCTCGTGGAACAGAAACGTGACCTTCCAGAACGGCGATAGGTCGGAATGCTCCTTGGTCATTTCTAGACGTTGCCATCAAGTCAAACAAACGGATCCGCGTGTCGACTGAAGCAGTTACAAGTTGAAAAGTCCTCGCTGAGGTGGCGATTGACGGATCTCGGGGGAAATTGAATTTTAACGCGCTGACAACACCTCCGTGTCCTTTGAAAACATGCGTGACGTGTCCCGCAGAAATGTTCCAGACTTTGACAATGCCATCCCCTGACCCAGAAGCAAGGAATGTCGATGTCGGATCGACTGTGCAAACATGTACTGGCGCATCGTGGGCACGGGCAATGATTCGGGAGGGATGTACGACCTGGCCAGAACAGACTTTTGGAATCTCGTACAGCCTGAGGGACGGTGAGGTTGTGAATAATATAAGGTAGGCCGCAGAGGGTGATAGACAGAGCGTCGTGATGGACTCGGATGCCTAAAGCATGTGAAGTAAGGACCAAGCAAGGAATATGTGCGCAGGACATACACACGAGAACCGGCAAAGCAATTTTCCACTAGATGGTTCTGTCAATAACGCTTCTTCCGCGAGACATGTAACAATCTGGGATCCATCTAGGGTGATTGCGATAGAACCGGTCGTATGTAACGGCTCGATTGTCCGCGATTGTTTGTAGCTATCATCGACCAGTTAGCCATATACATCCCTTGTGTATTGGAAGACCCTACATATTCCTGACTTTGGGCCTCTGGCCATCAGCCATATCAGTGACAAGGAGGTGGAGTTGTGGTCCTGTCGGTATTTTTTCGATGTAAATTGTTTGGTACCAAACACTCCGCCGTCGGCCTCGGTGAACTCAGTGATTTGGACTTCCGACTGTCCGAGTCCAGTTGAAGATTCTGAACGAATTGCCAGCCTAGTCGACTTGACAAGTCGCCCTGCATCATGTATATAAAGCTTGCGCATACTCTTTGGGGAAGCAAGCCGGACCAGAACGTATCCTCATACAATCGGTCAACTAAACGTGTACAAAAAATTAACGTCGTCTATGTTACTGTGTAGTGGGGTCCTCGGGCAAACCATGCATACGACCTGTGAGAACGCTTACTATCCAACGCAGCGCGCGCTCAGATGCCAGTGCACTCGGAGAAAACAAGTACCTCGAGGGCCAGACCAACCAACATGCACCACCGGATCAACTAACCCGACCGACAGCGCCAACGCTACACCAGCTGATTTTGAAGCCGGAAGGTGGTCTCCTCAGCAGCCCTTCTCAATCGATTTTCTTCACTTGCAATCCTTTCAGCTTCTCTTCTTTTCCTTCCCTCTTCTTCCAACAAACTCTCTGTCGCCCTCAATGCAGCCTTCGCTCGAGCAGCTTCAGCCTGTGCTTCGGCGAGTTGATCTGATAACCGCAAGGAAACAGATATGGCATCAGCAGCTTGTCGCCGCAGTCCTGCCATTTCTATCTGCATTCGATCAATGACACCTTCATCGACGGTAGAGTACACCCGGCGGCCTTTATCTGAACTATAAAGACGTGATGCAGCTTCATGGATCCCAAGAACGTCTAGGCCAGACACTGATGGATTGTGATTACGCGGCACGACCATATCTTCTTCGCTTTCGTATTCGTCTTCTGAACCTTTACAATCGTGCGGACTATCTTGCCTCTCGATACATTCTTCAGAGTCGTGATCGTATGTCCGTGTAGAAGACATTACTCTTGGTGCGAAGGTAGGTGGACTAGCAAACGTGCTAGGCTCAGCAGAAGTTCCTCTTTGTGCCAAATGTTTTCGTGGCCTCCCGCGCTTCTTCTGTTGATTTGATTCCGCTGGATCAACCTGAGAAGGTCCAGTGACAGCCTTGGACGTTCGTCCACGCTTCCGTGGTCGCTTCGTACCCGGGGGAGCAGAGAGGTTCACCGTCCAGTAGGAACCGAACCCTGGGTCAGTGACTGGACGAGGTTGTCGCTCAAACAGTCTATTCAAAGATAGATGGTGACGAACAGATTGCTGAGGGGAACGCATCAAAGCTGAGGGATTCCAAGAGAGAAAGAGTCGTACCTTCCACGTTGGACCAGCGTTCCGAAAGTATGCATACTTGCCTTCCATAGCCGCATAGATCTCTCTTATTGTTAACCGTTTCTTAGCGCTTCCTAGTATTGCACAACGTAGAATAACAGGAAGTGTGTGCTGTGGTCGCCCGTCCGTGTCTGGAAGACAGGCAAGGGTGTCCGGGCAATTGGGATGTGGCTCATGATCACCGCATTGGACTTTTCCTGAAAGTCGAGAGTTACTACTATCTATCGGGTTTGCACTTGTGTCCGACGTAGACTCGGGCGATGTTGGCTCCTCCCACTTTCGTTCTGCTGGCGTTCGCCTGAACAAAGGGGGTCAATGGAGGCAAGGCGAACAAAGATAAATCCAACCGACCCGCAGGAATTAGATAGACATGCTTCAGGATTCAACAAGTTTTGAATGCTGGACATTCCTCTGTGGCATTGAGATGGTGGCATCACAGGAACATGGAGTACAAAGACGTGAAGCACGCGCTGTCATTGTGGGTCCAAGCGATTATATAATCACTATTATTACACCCAAACAAGCATCTATATCGGGTAATTATTTGGTAAACCATGGAATTCGTACGAATAGCTTGTTGACGGGACTCTCCATCCAGGATCCCCTTGGACAGCCGCATAGTTTGCGTTCATCAGCGATCCCGAGCCCGATGCATTCGCCCCGGAAGACGGTTGCCGAAAGGGTCCGTGCTCAACATTCGTCGCACGGGGCCACCATTCGTAACCAGGATAATATGATGTCGACGGTTCGATGCCCGGAATATCTAGCCCCAACATGTGCGCCATCATGCGAGTGCTGATATCTTGGATTCCTGCGGTAGATGTCATCCGTTCCTTTGAGCCAGAATCCCCAAACGCCTCTCTTTGAAGCAAGTCTGAATTTTTCTCCCTCCCAAATGCATCGTCGGCACCTCGTTTCTGCCTCTCATGACCTTGCAAGATGGGCGTGAGGTTGCTATCTACCCGGACCTTTACGCCATGAAGCAAGTCCCATGCTCTAGCCGCATTGGGCCAAGTCGTCTGCGCATGCGTGAAGGCAAGTCTAGAATACACGAGGAAATGGTGCGTACTTGCATGTCACTTAGTACAGTCAACGACTGCTGGAGCCCAATGTAGGCCTGCATGTTTGATGGACGTAGAGTCACTTTGAGTGGGAAAGATAAGCATGTGACAGGAACCGTATAATCTAGGACATACGCGTCACGATATGCATGATACTGGACACAAATTAAGGTGGCGGGCAGGTATCATGGGTTGAAATGACTCACCCTGCACTGAGGATATATGGTGAGAGAAAAGGTGATGCACGCTTAATATTGTAGCAATTGTGATATGTTGTCACTGAATCACATTCAGCTGAAAACTCAGCGCTTCAGGATTCAAATTACACCACTTACCAATGATACTTATGTAAGTCGCAGCACTTTGGCATAAGTCGAAGGCTTTCAGCGACATAGTATTGGAGCCAGAAGGTGGGTTCTGCAGTATCGGCTCAGAGCTAAAGAAATCAGCTCACCCCCGTATGTACTAGATCAGGCTCGTACCCTTTCCAATTCGGTATACTATGCCAAGACTATACGTCAGTGGCTTGCCTTCGATGAGGAATTCTACTCACAAGGCTCTGTGCAAAAGCAATACAGCGGACCAGTATTTAACATGGATGTATAAAACAGGGGCTGGTGGAGTATTTCTTTTGCTTCCAGGGTCATATCTTAGGTCGTCGGGGAGTTCAAGGTACCATTGGTCAAGACGAGCTTCCAAGTTACTCAAGACGCCTCGCCTGGAACCGCGCTCCGAGGACTTTACTGGATAAACAGAGGACACAACCGACCCAATGATCACGGCTAAACAGAACGTATTTTAGTGTGAATGATAACCGTGGGCAAATACTAACAGAGTGACGAAGCAACCCGAAAGCACCGCATGATGAGGATGGTCGATAAAGACCGGTAAGAAACTGCGCTGAGTGGGTGGCTTAGATGCGAATCATCCTCATACTGTGGAGCCAGTCAGTATCGGCCCTCCAAATATTCCACAACTTACCTCTTCCGCATCCGGTAGCAATGTGTCGAAATCATTCTCGGCAATACATATTGGACGCCCTAACACGGCGATGTCAGTTATTACACACAAACGTTGAGCGTACACGAACCCATATAGGTAGAGCTATGTCTTCAGATCGAAAGTTGAGCTGAGTCTATCGTATCAGGTAGAGAGACGCACTTATCCGCAATGCAACAAGCCCACCATATTTGTTTCCTCACCTGATTTTCTTCATCAGAGAACATTTTCCTCCCATTGAACTGCCAGTTATCTGCCGCGCGATTGAGACCTAGGTCTAGTGCCTACATTATCATTTATCAGGCTGAAACTGGATGTTGGTATATGGAACAAACCATTCTAATGGCCATTCCTTGAATACCAGGAGTTAAAGATGCAAGACAAACACGTGTAACTGATATCACCATACCGATGTACAGCCAGCCCTGTTCCATGGACCCTGAAAGTTGGTCAGCACAGAGGACCGACGACCCCAAAAAACCATACCAATTCCAAATTCACGATGGCCTAGGAGAAGTAGAGCCTGACAGGTCGATGCTCGAGAACTGTGCGACACGTGGGCTAATAACCAGAAAGATATCAGTGGCCAAAAAAATAAACTACAAAGACAATCGCGACGTACCAAGGACACTTCTTGCTTGAGTGAGGTAATCACACCCAGCATCCCATATTTTGTCCATGGGCTCTGAAGCACTCTCGTCGAGGTAGCGAGCAGCAACGGAAAATATCGACAAAAGCAGTAGTTTACTGACGGTCTGTGACGGTTCTGGCCCAGATGAAGGAGAATCGCCGTTCGAACCTGGCGGACTTGGGTTGTCGCTGCTGGTGGGTAAGCACTAAGTCAGCGAATCATTCAACATCAACGAACCTTCGTTTCCTGTCACGACGTGAAAATGTGAGGCACTGAACGGAACGCAATCACACAATAAACCTTACCACTCATTAAATTCTCGTAAAAAGCGACCCTTGTGGATAACAGGAAATATTGGGTGAACATAAGAGAAGTACAAGTCAAGCAGTCGATCCTGCATCTCGACAGGAGGAAACATGACAGGAATGTCAGCATCTGGCTGCACGGCGGACAAGTCTGCCTTAGCGGATGGCCAGAAGCGTGCCATTGGAAGCCTCCTGTACAGGGGGAGGGTTAGTATCTTGCCATGACCGCATAAAGAGAAATATATGCAACCAAACTCCTCCATCAAGACGACTATCTACGCGATCGTTTCGAATGAGGAGGTGGAGACCACTGGCTTTCCCATGATATCGGACCTGAACTCGGTGAGTAAATCAGAGCGTCAATCTAAGCGCAGCGTACCTCTTGATTCTCGTCTAACGACAGTTGTCCGAACGGAGTCGCACACTGGGATTCATCCGTCTCTCCTGAATCTGAAACATTTGACGTTAAGTCGAATGGTTTCTGACACTATCGAAATTATGGAATTACCCGACGATGCCTCCATAGTGTACATCTCGTTCCAATTCGGATGGATTGGACCCGCCCCGGAACTAGATTCATCGAGTCGACGGCGTTGTGTCAAAGGAGCCTCGCCAAATGCACGAGAGGGTGACCGCTGAGTGCTGACATTGTGAGGACCTTCCAATATATTCCTAGACAAGCGAGCAGCCAAACGATCTTGCCATTCTGCGGTTGGCATGCTCGACAGGGCGTTTTCTTTGAATGTGGTCACACAAAGTTTGCTTTGAATAGTAAAAAAGAGGCAATCACCTCCTGAAGAAGAAACAATCTCTCGCGATATACGGGACTGACGCCTAGATCGTGCAGCATCGCGAGAAGTCTTGTTGCTTCGAAAGATACATGCGAAGAAATCTTCCTTGGTAGCACCTGCAGGCTGAGAGAGACGCCCTGAAGGACCCTGGTTTCTGCGTCAGTCGCGACGCCGCTGTGGCAAAGGGCACGGGCGTACAAATGGTCCAGTATCCACTCTATTCAATATTTCCCTAGCTAGTTCGTCTTGTCGGATGTCAGCTAACAAATCCTGTACACGACGGTCTGGGCATGCAAGCAGTGACCCGAGCAGTGACTCGACTTGGTGCCATCGTTGCTCAATGGCCTGAATGTATCCTTTTGGAGGACCGCGCTTGTAGCTGGGGCCTACAATACCGAGTGTACAGGGTCCGTCTACGTCATCTACAGCGAAAGCTTACCTAGGAAGGTACAAACTGAGAAAAAGGAGTGTCAGGGCTTTCACGACAACAGGGTGAAAGAGAGATACCATTTCCTCCAAAGGCACAGCCCTTGCAGGTTCCCGGAGTGCTGGAAGGCTCACACTTGCTCTTGGTTTTCCTACACTGATCACAGGCTAATAATAAGGCGATTCAGTAGGCAAAGATGGACCATGAACGACCGATTTACCCCTGCTACTTCGTTTGCGACTTGAGAGGGAGTCCTGGTTCAATTCTTCCTCCGAGTGTTCGGATTCGTTCCAGTTGGTGGTGGACATTGTGGAAAGACAAGACTCGTACTACGAGAGCGTTTGGTAATCGCATCGACTCAGATGAATAATGATTTGATAACACCAATTTTAGTATAATCTTCGCACGAATTATCCACATTGGTGTCACGAGGCCTGGCCGCTCAACGACATGGTAGGTAGCCGAAGCACATACGCCCGATACACTAATCGCTGCATGTCGAAGCATACAAACGATGGCAGATTCATCCGCACCAAACAAGGACGACGGAGCAGGGAAAACTGCTTACTTAAGAGGACTGTATGAGAGAGGAAGTAGTATAAACGAGTCCATGTCTTTCGCGAGTTGGGCAGTCTACAGCATCATCAGCCCTTCAACCCGCACACGCGACAAACAACGCACCTTGGAGACCGTCTCTGCCCATCCGTCAATCTGCCAGGCTTTCTCCCTCGTTTCCTTCCTTGCCTCAAGGCTCCTGATACAGCTGTGAGAACGATTTCCCATCCGAGATTAGACCCACACTGACGGGTATTGCCACATGTGATGAACTTGGTGGAGCCTTCCAATCTGCGAGAACCAAGCTCCGACCGGTGCGACAAATTTGCGACGGGCTTCAATGCCCCTCCGCCTAACAACACCATCAATCTCGAAACACGATGCATGACGGGCTATGGGAAGCACACCATGTATTCTCCCATTCCAAAAGGACACCGGGCTTCAATTGGTAACTCCGGAGCTCAAAAATACCGCCTTGAGCATGTGGTGGTGCTGTAGGAAAGAATGCAAATTCTTGAGCAAGCTGTGTAGTGCGGGAGGCTACGTAGGGAAGGAGCGCCTTGTAAGATTTGGCGTGCTAAAAGGGGATGAGCACCATGCACGAGCAGAATGAAGTCTGGGGGCACTACCTCTGAGTTTCTAATGAGTTCCACTGTCTTGTCATAACCAGCATAGTTCTCATACTCTAGAATATGGACTACGGATTGAAGGAAGATGATTAGATCACCCTTACGACACACAATGAGATACACTCACCAAACGTGTCCTGGTTGCCGACCAACGTCTCCCAGCCGCCTGTCAGCTTAACATGTAATCGTGGGTCATCCTTGATCCCCGCGTAGTACTTTTCGCTACGAACAAACATAAATGTACTAGCATCCTCTGCTAGAAAGCTACGCACGCAGCCGCCTTATACTCGTCAATGGAATCGGGTTTCACTTGATGGACTATCCGACTATTAGAGGCATTGGTTTAATGTACACCAAGAGCTCCTACCTTCGAATCCATGGACATATTTACCTCTCGCAACAAGCCTCGAGTGCTGCTGTACTTCAATTTCGCCTGCCTTCCGAGCATCTGGTGATCCATGGAGCAGCGTCTGTCGTATGTCCTCAGCACGACAGCCTCGAGAATACATGTGCGCTACCTGGACTGAAATAGAGCGTTGTGCTCCTCGAAACGCAACGTCGGGTTTAAATGCACTCTTTGCTGCCAGGTGGAACATCGTCGAATCCGTACCAGAGAACGCAAGTCGTTGAATGAAACCAATGGGGGTGTAGAGCGGCGTGAAGAAGCGGAGTTCCCAGCGAAAACCTGCTAAGCGACTGACGGCATAGTGTACATATTAATATTGACACTGCTCTACACATTTTGTGGCACAGACGTCACCCACACCTCATATACCGCCCATGGAAGAGGAACATCTTCGTCAGCTGTAGCTTTGAAGAACCGAGCCTCGTTCCCCGCCATCCGCGCGCTGCACTCCAGCAAATCACCATCTCGACCCTGGTTTGACCCTGCTACCATCACCGTGCGTCGAGACGAGAGCTGGTATGGCGATGGAAGCTACGCACCCGTTACACTTCACCATCGCGTATCGTGCAGTCATGATGCTTACCCAGCACTTTCCATCGGAAGAGCACTCATATTTCGATCTACGGAGGATCTGCTCGTTGTCCGGAGCCACGAGGAAAACCAGCTCGACAGTGGAATCATTGAATTCGAACGTCGACAACACATCAACAAGAATGTAGTCGCCTTGCTTTGCATCTGTAGAGACCATTCAAACAGTGCTCAGGGTAAGACCCTTCAACTCACTATAAGGACTACGGAACGCAGTGTCGGTGTTCCCATCCACAGCACAGGAGAGGGGATGTTGTTGGTAATGCAGCATTGCATCTTCTCCCATCAACCTAGCGCGTCTTTCCTCGTTCCCGAGCAAGTCTATCGCGGCAAGGCAGTTGGGAAGACGGTCATCAGGAAGCAGTTTGATGTTGCTTTCCAGCAGGTAAGGTGTACCGAGGGCAGCTGCGCGGTTTACATGGTAACCGTAGAGATTGGGAACATGATCATCCGTCTTTACAAAGCCTAGATTGGCGATTTGAGTGTCACTAGACACTGCGACACCTGGGTGTGCTACAATGTCGTCCAGGTAGCGGCATGCATGTTCCTGCTTCATGTAGCAAATCTAAGATTTCATCAGAAAGAGAAACTTACTATGTGCACTCGATTCCGTTCGTTACCCTCGTGACCGACGGTGAATGGTTCGCCTCCCCCAAGCTCTATTCCTTGATCAAACCAAATTTCTGGTACTTCGTTGCCCAGGACAGTGAAATAGTTGTCTGCCATTTTGATCTGTTCCTCTGTCATACCAAGGGAATCATTATGCAAGAGAGAGACAAAGCCGAGGACTCGTTGTCGATTTATCATCGCACCATGACCTAGCCACGCAAAGCTTGTGTGGACGCCGTTCGATGTCACTGTTGTACGCAGCCGACTCGATAGATGCTCGTGCGGCGGCAAAAGATGTATGGCGCATTGAGAAGACTCTTCTATTCCAACGCGGAGCGTCTTTATGAGCTCTGGCATGACGATATAGTCGTCATCCTATAATTGCCATCCACAGTCGATGGGCAACAGGGCCGTGCAAGCCTAAGTGAGGAACATACCTGGACAAAACAGTATGGAGTCGACACCTTGGTGCACGCAAGGAACCGAGCATAAAAATATAGATTTCTCGGTGAATTATCTATCTTGAGCTTGCGCGTGTCACAGTGAGCGCTGGAGAAAATCTAAGTGCAGCGTCAGACGAAGCTTCTTTCGTCCATCAGAGGTAGGAATTGGTCTGCCCGACCTCTTTTGACAGCTTCCGGGGACTGTTGTTCCAGACATAGACTTCAGCGATGGTATCATCTAACCATGGCCCACAGAGGAGAGATGCAATGCGAACCACGTTATCCAACCGAGACCAGTTGAGGATGATGGCAGTGACATTGGGAAGCCCCGGAGATTTCGACGTAGGCAGGCCTACACGGATTCCACGAGGATCAATGATCGAAGATTTTGTAAAGGTGAGAGGGAAAGTACGCGTCGGAAGTCGCAGGTCGCTCAGGATCGCATCTAACGTCCGCGCCAAGGTCATCTCGCTGAGGATCGTAAAGCACACCACTAGAACACGATTGGGACCTGATCGATGACCGACTTATAACAGTACTGACCCTAGTTCAGTCGGCGCTGACTTTGGAGTCTCAGCCCAATATGTCACATAGTGATCATGACTCTCCGTCATCACTGAAAGCACAGCGTAGCGCGAAAAGGGGAGACTGATAGCTGCCTCGGTTCAGGGAGGCTGGGATGGGCTTGGTTTCAATGATCATCGAATCGAGGCGAGATGTATACAACAAAAGTATTACAAAGCGACTCAATCCATTCTGGCCTTGAGTGTGCGAGATACGACTTGGTCTTTGGTACTGAGTGGGGTTAGACGAGATAGTGTGATGAAGGGGAAGCCCTCACATGACATGTACGATCGCACCCCAGCCAGAAAAGGCGTCTCGATCGACTGCGTTTAACAAAGTCTGCGAAATAGTCTCGAAAAGATCCTCTGGTTCCAAGTCAGGTTCCCAAAGGCCCTCTGCAACACCGAACAGTTTTGAGGAAGCAACCCCAGCGACGACAAAATCTTTGGCGAAATTTATGCAACCAATGAGATCTGTTGCAGCGATGAATGGCTTGAGTGCACCTGTGGGAGAATTTGAAAGACCGGCGATGACGGGCTCGATAAAGTACGGTCCAAAACGGTGTTCGTATAGAGTAGATGACACCATGTGGGTAAACGTTTCAGGCTGGATCTCTCGTTCTTCTTTGATGGTGTACATGTTGACGCGATAACGAAAGCGCTCGTGTCTGCGATGCCTGAGATGAGGACGTTGCAGGTCATTCAGGCGACTTACAGTGTGGTGACGTCGGTACCGAGTCCGGAGAGACCGACGTACAACCTGTCCGCCACCGGAAAGACCTGGAGAAGAGTGAGAGGTGGAGATATTAAAGAAGAGTATTAGACAAGTACCCTCTGGAAGTTGGATGAGATGCCCAATCCCTGGGTGCCCAACCGTAGGTCGGAGGCGATGGCGACACAATCCTTGCCCACCATGGCTATGACGGAGCCACCGTTGTATTCCATTATGGACTATGTGTATGTGAGACGAAACGGAGGGCGAAAATGAAGCAGACGGTACTTGCCATGGCTGCTTGCTGGGAGATGGACGCGTCAGTGATCAATGAAGCGAGTGCCGTGACGCGTCCCCATGATGTGTCACAGGTATTGTATGCCTGTCACGCTTGCAATGTGTCACGTTGATATATTTACTGCGGTCCACTGTGGTCAGTAGCTTATGAATCGCATTCGCACCAGCTCATGTCCCTCCCTAGCTCGTCCGCTATCCCACATTCGAGCCCGGGTACAGGTATGATCTTTCTTTTCTCCCTGGTATCTTCCTCCAACATACTCCTCAGGACAGGATTGCGCACATCGATGCCCAGAGACCTTTCTCACCCGCCCTGGTCGATTCCTTCAATCGCAGACACGACTACCTTCGCATCTCACTAACCGAACGATGTAATCTCAGATGTATGTCCCTTTTTTGTCGGTCCGAGCGTCACATTCATCCAATCATCAGGCTTCTACTGCATGCCGAGTGAGGGCGTGGAGCTCTCTCCCCGAAATCACATTCTCACAGACGACGAAGTCGTCCGTCTTGCCTCTCTTTTCGTTAAAAGTGGAGTCCGCAAGATACGTTTGACCGGCGGAGAGCCGACAGTCAGAAAGGGCCTCGACAATATCATAGGTGACCCCTTCCGCTGTCTTGTATTGGCTGTCGTCCGACGTTGACCTCAGCACGGCTCAATGAATTGCGCCCGTTTGGTCTCGATTCAATTGCAATGACCAGTAACGGTATTACTCTGCACCGTCGATTGTCCGATTTAGTGCACAAGGGCCTCACCCACCTCAACCTGAGGTTTGTCTCCTCGCTTTCCCTTCACGTACATATCAGACTCAGTCATGCAGCCTTGATACACTAGACCCATTCAAGTTTGAAATCATGGCACGTCGCCCTGGCCACGATGCCGTCTTGCGTACTTTGGACGTGGCATTATCTTGCCCTGCCTTGCAATCTCTCAAGCTGAACGTCGTCGTCATCAAAGGACTTAACGATTCTGAGGTCCTAGACTTTGTCGAACTGACAAAGGACAAAAGGCTTTCCGTGCGCTTCATCGAATTCATGCCTTTCACAGGTAACTGTCCGCGCAGTCTCCCATTCGTTCATCAAGTTGACGCGTTCAATCTGCAAGGTAATAAGTGGGACAAAGCTAAAATGGTATCATCCAAGGAGTTGCTGGACACAATTAAATACCGGCACCCCACAATTGCACGCGCACCTGATGAACTCAATGATACTGCTCGTTCCTGGCAAATACCAGGATACACGGGCAACATCGGTTTCATTAGCAGTATGTCTGACCACTTTTGTTCATCTTGCAACCGTCTGCGACTGACTGCCGACGGCCAAATAAAGGCGAGGGTATTTCCACACCGTGATAAAGCACCCTTCCTGATTCTGCGTAACCGTCAGGTTTGTTTGTTCGATGCCAAGGAGATCTCTCTTCGCGACGCAGTTCGAAGGGGTGCAACAGACGAAGACCTTCTACAGGTTATTGCATCCGCCGTTATTGGGAAGAAGGATAAACACGCAGGGATGGAGGATATTGATGTTCTTACGAATCGACCAATGATTTTGATAGGAGGTTAGCTACTTTCCTCCTCAAATGTCGTAGGGATATAGCTAGCAGCATCCATCCTGATCCTGATCCTGATCCACGCTTGTATTTACACAGGACCACAGCAATCATTGATGCACCCCTTCTCGGGCCTAACGCTCAGGAATTTCGTCCCCATTATGGCCAGTTCCCGTGCAGTGACTCGAGCTGAACGACGCTGGCAGAGTTACTCAGCCAACTCTACGCCTAGGCTAACTCACCTAGATTCCGCTGGTCGCCCATCTATGGTCGACGTCGGTGACAAAGATTCGACGAAGCGTACGGCTACAGCGACAGGCTATATCTACATTCCCAGGATTGCTTATGAACTGGTTACTGGAAGCCCGTCCCACGCAAGAAACAATTCGTCGGTGGATAAACTACGAACCAAGGCCATCGATAAGGGTGATGCCCTTACCGTAGCGCAGCTCGCAGCGATCATGGGATGCAAACGAACTTCGGAGCTGATCCCCCTGTGCCATCCTCTGCAGCTCTCTAACATCTCGGTTACGCTGACCCCCGAAGTGGTAGACATTTGGGAGAGTCGAGGTCATGGTTCCCATACATTACCACACAGGATCCGATGCACAGCTACGGTTTCTTGTGAAGGCAAAACTGGGGTTGAAATGGAAGCATTGACCGCTGTATCTGTCGGCTTGCTTACAGTTTGGGATATGCTCAAGGCTGTCGCGGGCAGGGAGATGGTGATAGGTGACATGTTTGTATCACATAAAAGTGGTGGTAAATCCGGCGACTTTACTCGCTGTGGGTCCGCCGAAGCTGTTTAGATTGTTGCAATGAATATATTACAGTAACAAATCTAAGTTATATACATGATATATAGGGAAGCGGATATAGGATGTCCGTGTGCGTAGGGTCAATGCATCAAGAACGCATGAAAGGAAATCGTCTAAGAACCAATCACTAAGATTCACCAGTGTCCACGGTTCGTGCCAACGAATCCAAGTTCCAAGGCATCCTCCACTTCCTCGGGCCGTTCCTCGGGCTTCCCAGAAAGTCCGACGAATCCGACGCGATGATAGACTCGACGAGCGTTGTTTTCATGACCGACATACAAGACAACGCTGTCTTTACCACAGTCCAGCAGTCTGTTTCGACTGTATCAACAACAAGAATATGGAATTAGGACCGGACGTACTCACTGGCGAGTTACGCTGCGAACCAAATGCATAGCAAAACCTTGACGTCTCCAATTTGGGCAAGTGTAAACTTTAGAGATCGCAGACACCTTCATCGACGACCGTGTAACAGCACAAATGGCAGCGATTGCACCTGATACTTCGTACAGCCAAATTTGACCTTTGGACACGAGCTCATGGGCTTCCGCGCGGGCAAGCTCGATGGACAACGGGAAATATACCTAAGGAGTATCATATGAGCATGGATCGGACACGCGGCAAGATACACGATCGTCCCGTACCGAATCATCCGCGAAACCCTTGCCAAGTTTGGCAATATCCTCGATATCTGAAAACATTCCACGTCGGATAAGATGCCCAAACGGAAGATCGACCTCTGAGTCGGTGATTGTGTCCTTGGTGCAATAGGTGAGGTATGCGGAATAGAATGGTTGGGGTTCCACCTGGAAGCCGGTAAGGCTTGTCCAGTATTTGCTGAAGGCCTTTACGAGGGCGGTCATACCAAACACGGAGAAGACGCGCGTCGGAAGAACGCATGACGCCAAGCGGTTGGTGAGAGCTGTGACGCGAGGCGCCAACCATTGAGGTGAAGACAGCATCCTGGGCTGCGCTGCCCAAAGGAAGACAGGTAATTCATGTTGTCCTGCCCGATGACAAGCCAAAACCAACTCAAGTTCCACAATACCCTGTGGAGAGGTTGTCCAAACGGTCAACCATAACGAGTCGCCGAGTTCGTCACTTGACGGTGCGCCGAGTGCTACTTCAGACTGAGTAACAAATTGGCAACCCGTCAATGCTGCTTCCGCACTGACTTTCTTGAGTGCGTGAGCCAAGATGATATTGGAAGAACGCTCGTGTTTGCAAAGCGTTGGATAACTGACGGCGAGAAACGCCTGAGCAGAGTAGTGTTCAAGGACGCGGATTTCAGACGAAGGGTGGAGTTTGAGACCGGGCATATTGAGGATCGGGATGAAGGGCTGAGAGCTGCAAAGGAAACTGAGGAGTCATTTGACTTTCACGTCCACTTTTATATTGAATGTCTAGTACCATGTTTTGCTGTGGGCTCCTGTGGAAATAAGCATGGAAGTACCAAGTAGAAGTGACGACGCAGAGGATGGCTCGGTACGTCATGCCACCGATTACTGCCTTGGCAAGGTACAGGATACTTGGAGGAGCCATATTGTGATGACAACCACAGGGTGGATCCTAATAACCCAGCTTGGAACCATTGGGCCACAAGGGGAAGGACTCACTCCATAAATAATACTGCTTGGGCTGCCTATGAATTACATTTTCCTTGTTGCGAACAAACCACAGCAACGATGGACGACATATGGCTGTGTGGTGAGGGAGATCAACGTACGGGATTTAGGATACAGGCCAAGAGTAGCTGTATAGGCAACGATGGTTTCAAATACCGTGATAACGCCAGGAAATCAGCTTGAATGACCGGCTGTGGCCAGTGACTGGACCTCGTTCGTTTCAATTCGTGGGTCCATGCCAACCTCTGCCGGTTAACTCAGAAAATTTCTGCTCCGGCGTATGGCATAAGCATACTTCGTATGCGGTGGGCACAGGATATAATGGGATAACACGGGATGGCTACTGAATGAATGAGGGCAGCTCCTCCGATATCGAGTTTTGTCCGTCAACTAAACGCCCGATTTCCTCTCCGGCCTGCACCGTGGGGGGTTATCGCGGAATGCTGGAGATGATGGGCGACCTACTTTGTCTAACTTTATGATAGTTGGGATAACTTCAACCTTCCAGGGTTCTTTGCGGAAGATATTTTCAGGTGTCTTCCATCTGTCCTGATCAGTCAGTGAGACCGCTCAAAAACTTGTATATCAGATATCAACACCTACTCTGATCTCTGTCCAGCGTAAACTAAAACGGCGGGCGGCCCTTGCTCAGAGCCGAATGTGTTTCTGATCAGATCTTCCACAGCAACACAATCCTGTCAATGTCCGGCTCAGAAGGTACGGAAAAGCCGTCATGCCAACTGTCCATGTCAACCCACGGGGCACCACAGCAAATTGCTTTCTGGCAGTCTTGACGAGAAGAAGATGAGGAACCGTTCCTTCCCGTTCCTGAGTGATGCCGTGTCGGAGGGAAACTGAACTTCACGCAAGGGCATTGCCAACAAATACGAGCTTTCGGATGGGGGAGCGATAGCAAGATTTGGTTCGTAGTCATTTTGAGTGTAGTATCCCATGTATGTAACCTCTCACGGATAGATCCCACGGCGAAAATTGCAATCTCTAGTACCACTAGTACGGACTTCGCTTCTAGATCATTAGAATAGCGATTAAGGATAGAGAGCGTAGCACAACGGATAAAAATTGTCCAGATGCCCGCTATACGTTACGCCAATCTGGACGACGGAGGACGGACGAGAGGACTGAAGTTGGCAGCACGGCGCCCAAAATCGCCATGGACATCAAGCAAAATTTTCAAGGCATTCCGGGCGCGAATCCTTGACATGTCCTCTTGCCGCGAGGTAAGTGCTGTCTGTACTTGGGGTGGTTTGTCTTCCCATGGGTACTACACGTGCGAAAGTGGCGTCAGCATCACAACTTTTGTCGCCATGGTCTACTTACTGGTAGGTACTGAAAATGATTTGCTCAGTCATTGCAAGTATCCAAAGTGCAAGATTTGCATACCTTGTGCAGATATTCGTATGCAAGTAGTGTGCAACCAAACTGGGGGCTACTTCGAAGGACACGTGCTACCCCACCCTTGAACAACGCTTTGAACCCCTCTTCTCGGTCTGGCAGTATTCACTCAAATTCAGTTTGAGCAAGTGGGTGCTGGGCTCACATATTTTCACGAATGCATCTGTTACACCCTTATAGTGAGACTGGCCCTGGCGGGATTCTACTTGAAGGCGAGTCTTCACCACGTCTACTGGTTCGTCAGCGAAATTCAAAGCAAAACGCATACGAATTGACCTGCTGGGGTCGTCAAGTAGGCTGCCGGCATACCTCTGCGGAGATGCTCTCAGATCAAGAAAACTATGCAATCGTGCAGAGGGACTCACGCGATGGCAGCTGAAGCGAGTGTCTCAAAGAAACCGAGTTGTTTTCCGTTGTAGCCCTCTTGGAAAACATCCTTCTTGAGATGTGAGTAGGCAGGGAAGTAAATTGCGGAAAACGGGATATCACGCAGTAAGCAAGCGCTTGCTCCTCGGTATAAACCCATAAGGCCCAATTGCCGAACGATGTGCACAGCACCTTTTGGGGCGGCACCCTCTGCCTTGGCCGCTTCGCCTTGGACCTGTAACCGGATTTTCCTGAAAAAGTGTTAGCAGTTATCGAGGGGACCGATTTGAGAAGCATACACAATTTCTAAGGGATTTGTGAAGACCTGCTGGGGTTGGTACGGTCACACACTATAAGGATCGGTACATACAACTTGGCAACCACCCGCGGTACCACCAGCGATAAACTCCCACCCAAGCTTGATTCGACCAGTTTCAGGGTCCATCACCCGCCCACGTACGAGGTCATTGACGGTCAATTTGATGGCTTTTTCTGGGGCAACACCCTATCGGTGATGTCAGCTGTGTCCTTTGTAACGGAGTGAGCATCCGCACAATCAATTGAGGGCCAAGACCGCGGTAGAATCCGAGGAAGCCTTCATTGCGAAGGATCTTCTGGGCACAATCCAAACTGTTCTTGTACAGCATTTGACCGACAACTGTGCTCCGTTGATTCTGCATTCTAAGGTCCAGAAGCCATAAATCGAAAGTCACAAGCGTCGGAAAAGCCTTACCGGGTCTAACAAACACAGTTCCAAATCAACAGTCATCAGAGCAGGGAATCGACGTGACACGAACCTTCACTGTTGATCCAAACTTTAGTACATCCAATTACACTTGCTTGAACCGGTGAGCTTACTTACCCATGTCAATGGGATATACAATAGTCGCTCCAAATGCGCCAGCAATTCCTGTAATCTGCTCAGCGACATCCATTTATAATCCCCATTGACGCTGACCTCCTTGAACAAAACTGTATGTAGATTGCAAGAGTTTATTCAAGAAAGAAGCATTGGTGGTCGCAGTCTTGCCCTCGGGTTCCTCATGCGGGGCCCTCCAGCGAGGATCCAGTAACTGTGCAAAGTCAACCAGAGCAAGTCTTCTGTCGCCATTCCCCCTTCCAGCAAAGTGGAAGACAATGGAGGCCTCCATGGGTGTGAAGAGTGAATAGCGTGACCTTGCAGCGGAGTGGTTGAGGAAGTCAGACTGATCTATTCGGCCGTCTTTGGACTTGGCAATCGCCTCGCGTATGATACTGGCGTAGAAGTTCATATACTCCAGCCTTTTTTTGCATGAGTTGTACCACGTACCGTTCAACCATATCCATTTCTGATACCCCATTCTTCGATGTCAGTATTTTCTACGAAGATGCATTGATGACACCCACCTCGAACGACATTGTGGAATGCGACCACTTCGGAATATGATATACGTCCTCCTGGAGTGATTGTACATAGCGTAGGCAAGCGTTCCACCACCGCATCCGATAATTTGTGCCCCGCAAGTTCCTGATAACGATATGGGTTCCCATGCCATTAGTGATAGTGATTCCACGCACGAGAATAATGTGTTTAAACTGTTCCGGTTTGATGAAGCCGTCTTGGTCTGCGTCTAAATTTTTGAAAGCTTGACGGAGGCGTTCACCCTGGAGCTCTTTCATCAGTTGAGTGAATTCATTGTCTGCGAACGGTCATAGTCAGTAAGGGAAAATAGGGATCGCAGGGTTACCTACATCCGAGCACGTGCGTCCCGTTTTTCTTCCCCAGGTACAACTTCATCCAATCACTGCGGGACGCGTATAAACGGGATACGTTCTCACGCAAAGGGGGCCGACTGACCAGTCAAAGTCAAAAGGGATTGAAGACGAGCCAACATTGGCTGTGAATACATCCTTGAACTCATCAAAAGTGATTGTCCCAGAGTTGTCCCTTTTTCAATTTTGTCAATAGGCGTGTTAGAGTTAAGCGGTGGTACATTTTCTTTGCGACTCACACGTCAAAGTATTTGAAAGCTATCCAATAATCAGCATCCGAACGCTTTAACAGTGTCTGAAAGACGGTAAAGTCTTCCCATGAGACGAGGCCCCGCTTCGAGGCGTCGGCAACGCGGAACAACATCGCGAACTGTGCACGGGCTATTTTAGTCAGGTCACCCCTCGGTGCAATGGCGTTGACGAAGCTCTCGGTGTCAACGAACCTAATATTGCGCCAATGTACGGATGAGTGATTCGTGAGAGTACATTGACACTATGACGCACTTTTCACCGTTGATCACGACCTTTGCATTGGCGTCAAAGACACGCCTCCACCGCTTGAGCTCGTTCTCGGGGGCTGCCACAGCATTCCGAACACTCTTGAGAGCAGACCCAGTGAGTGAGGAAGGAGTGTCTTGTGCTTCGCAGTGGATGGACGACAAAACGGAAGAGAACTGAGACATGTGTAGTCAGTGACTCTAAAGGATTAGTGCGGTGAGTTCTAGGGGTATATCTATGAGATGGAAATAAAGCCCAGGTTGTGGGTCTACTGGCAGTGGCAGTCGTTTTATTCGCCTCAGCACAACCGGTGCGGGGATAAATGTGGATTATCTAAGCATTATTGGGTATGCGGTGCATGTATTGCAAAGTCTACGGTACCATTGGCGCGAAATCAGCGGGTGGACTGCAGTGAGCGGCCAATCACCGCGCAAAGGCTACCTTGCGAGGAAGCCGGAAGCTGATACAGTACATGTCCTTGTTGGGAGCGACTGATCGCACCATGTGGAACGTGACCTCGCTCTCCAATTTGGTTCCAATATTAGCTTCCGCCCTCTAGCAAAATATACCGCGTCACCACACAGATTCATAGACAGCCGCATGTCCACATACCTGCCTGATGTCTGCCTCAGCCTGGTGTGGGTCGAGCTCGCGAGTGAAGCAGTAGCAATGCACTATCGGCATGGTGGCGTAAACGCCGTCCAATCGCCCATCGGTCTCACCTCGCGGTGCTAAAATGCCCCGAAACGCGCCCAGAAATTCCAGTGCCGAGTCCGGTAAATTCATCACGAAACGAGTGATTTTATTCCGTGACGTCGGAATGGACGCATCGGAAGCTTGCGTCTTCGATGGATGGCCATCACTTGACTGTTTCTCTCGCTGGCGTTTTTGTTGCCTCTCCTCCGTCCTGCTTAACCTTGGACCTCCATACACGGGAAATGGCTTCTCCAGCACTCGAACCACGACGTTCCGCATAAAATCACGACCATCTTCGCAGCTAGAACGGACGAGATCGGACACCTGGACTACTGTAAGTATCTGGCCCTTCAGGCATGTCGGAGACGTACGTGATTAGTAATTATGTTCTTCGCTAGCCAATGCGCGCTCTCAGGGTTCAAGTCATTTGCGAGCACAGCACAACCTTTCTTTGCTGCCGGGATAGCGAATGGGCCAACACCAGCGAACACGTCCGCAACGACGTCTTCGGGCTCAAACATTTGTACGAGACGATCGTGTTCGGTGTGTAGCCGAGAATTCCAGTACACTTTGGAGAAATCGAACGTGAACCGACAATCCGACTCGTGCTGCCCGAAGAGATCCTGTTAGAACCACCTTCAATTTAACCAAATAGTAGGGAATCACATGCTCAACAACAAAATCTGGTTCTCCAGCAACCACTTCCATTTTAAAGAAGCGAAATTTAGTGTCAATGTTGTCTAGCTTGTTCACAACAGTCTTGATTCCCGGGTTTTTCTGAAAATTTCATTAGTTCGAGGTTAGACTGTCTCGATTGTGACTTGCGTCCAAGATTATTTGCCCTATTAGATGTTTGTACGGTAGATACTCCTGATTGAGGTTCACATGCGCTGATGATCATTGGTTAGCACTGTGTAAAGGGTGTACATAAACACGCTTGCCAATATGCCCGGTGATGGAGAAGCCTGTCGGTGAGCCATCACAAAGGTCCTCAGGAAGTATGGAGTTTATGATATCATCTGCAAGCAGAAGGGTTGGTCGGACATCCGAAGTGAGCCATTTCTGCATACCTGCAGTCCAGTAATTATAGTCGAGATCAATTTTATGTTGTACTAAATCGACGTGTTGCTCCTGCAAGAACAAGCGTGCCTCTGGAGTCAAAGCAGCTAGCTTTCAAGGAAATGGTTCAGTGATGGTTCATGTGCTGGCTTCCACGCGCACCCTCTTCCTTAACTTTCAACAGAATGACTCTACGGTCCTGCTCCCCGGAAGGATCCCAGACGACACTCTTGATCCTTGGTAAATCTATAATATATCTTGAAAACAGAACACGACGACGATACATGAGTCTGGTGCAGATGACCATTAAAGCAACACACCTCTTCACCAGCTCGGACCTCAATATGCTCGTTGTCTTATTGGCTGGCACGCGCACGCCGAGTACTTGTAGTGATGTATGGAACGCATCGCGATCCAGTGAATCTTTCATCCACCGGTGAATGGGTGGAGACGTGTCCAATCTGCATTGCATTTGCCACTTTGTCGAAAATCTGACTGTCGAAATGAACAACTTGTGCTGTGCTCTGATAGCGATCTTGAAAGTTTGAGCAACACCAAGCATGAGAGTCTTTGGCCGAAAATAGCTGGGGCTTGGTCCCTGCAAGTTGCACACTGATCACGTACAACCACAAGTCGGCTAACCGCGTTCTCACTCTGGGATGCAGGTAGAACCATCGTTACCGTCGCTACCACCGCTCGACGTCCTGCGTCATGTCGTCGATGTGCATTGTCACCCCACGGACTCGGATGTTACCACTTATGCCATGGACAACTTGGCAATCACAATTTGTGCCATGTCTTCGCGGCAGGCTGATCAGTCTCTTGTGCGAGATCTAGCCAATGCATATCCAGACAAGGTAGTTCCATGTTTTGGTCAGCAACTGCATGCTGTTCTGCTTGCTTTCTCTAACCATGCGTCGAAACTGGTTTAAATGATACCAGGCTATCACCCCTGGTTCTCGCATTGGATATCGATAGTATCCGACGCCACGAAAGAGGGGCACTATCGGCAGCTCTTCTCGCCTTCAGGCAAGCATCAGGAGACGTTCGAGAGATTGCTTCCTCACCTCCCGGATCCTACACCACTCGCGGACGTCCTCGCAGAACTGCGAAGGAATCTTTCCTCCTTTCCACAAGCCATGTTGGGAGAGGTCGGGCTCGACCGCGCTGCTCGAGTCCCTATCGAGTACGCCGCCACGCCGCGGGAGTTGACTCCCTTTATAGTCCCTCTCGAGCACCAGCTAGCCATCCTCGAGCCGCAAATTGATCTCGCAGTTGAGCTCCGCAGAAATGTGAGCATTCATTGCGTCAAGTCCCATCAAGCTACTCTGGATCTCCTGAGTCGAATGCGGCAGAAACATGGTTCCGAGTGGCAACGCATCAGCATCGACCTCCACAGTTGTGGACTCAGTGTAGAGACTTGGAGAGCAATAGAGGTACTTGTTCTGCGTTTTATTGTACTTTACATTACGGCCTCTCATTGTATGCAGAAACGCCACCTAAACGTATACATGTCTCTGTCAACTGTGATCAACGGACGTTCTTCCAGCTACCGAACACTCATCGAAGCATGTTCTCCTAGTCGCATCCTGGCTGAATCTGATTATCACCCTGTTGAGCAGTGCGCCGAACGTACTTGGGAAATGGTGTTGATTGTTGCTGAAATTAAGGGATGGGCCGTCGAGACGACGTGGGTAGAGGACTTGAGAAAGGAGGATTGGGGTGCTGTGAGGCGACTCAAACGCAATTGGCAGGAATTCCAGAAGGGAAACCACGTTAATCCGCTGCGACCGTTGGCCAGGCAAATATCCTGACATTAGCTACACTCTATACAAGGAATCAATCCCCCGTCAACCGCACAAGCGATCTGAGCCACTGCAAAGGATAGGTATTTCACTAGCGTGACATGTAACTTAAGATTGATAGTAAGCATACGGCGATCACAACGCCAACGACGATGGCGTCCCGTCTCCTGCGGGTCTTGATCATAGCCAATACATTATTAATCCCGGGCATCGTGGCTACAAGGGGGTTAGCTCAGCAATGAGAATAAGTAAGGGAGAAATCTTACTGATGACGCCTGCCATCCGCGTGTTGATGCCCACCAATGAACTACTTTGACGAGAGAATTCAGCCCTTGTCTCGTATGCTTGTCTGTGGCAAGGATGAATATGGCATGCTGTGCAGAAGATACTGCTGCAGCGTACTCCAGAATATCGTCTGTCACTTGATGCGAGTTGTCGATTCGGCCGCTTTCAGCCAACAAGGAATCGGCAGCGGAGGATTTGTATGCGCTGCTGAGTGTTAGAACAAGGGGTATGAGGGCTACGAAGGGAGAACTATGTACTCTATATCATTTCGTACTCCGGTCACTAAGTTGGCCTGTTCGAGAGCATGCTGTATGTTCGCCTGGAACGTTGCAAGTTAGATCGAAACTAGAAGAGAAGGGTGCATTTGTAGAGACCTTTGTGCGCTGAAACTCCCGTGCGTAGTCCTGATAGACCTCGCGGTGCCTCTGTATTACCCTGGCCACAGACTGGGATGGTATTGAGTCTGGATTCGTGGAGAGTGCAAGGAGGCCATCGTTAGTTTCCCTGAGCTTGGGGCCAAGTAAGCCACGAGAGTTGTTTTGAATGGTCACTGTTCACCTTTTCCAGCAAGTCCTCCACCTCACTTTGCAGATCTCGCCATCGCTCGCGTGAGCCTGACGACTCGACATCATCCTGATTCCTGACAATAGCAGATGCAATGCGTGCGTAGGAAGTTAGCTTGGAGTCAAAGAGGGACTCGAGCGTTCTGCACTGGCGGTGCAAGGAGTCATATGTTGCCATTCCGTATCGTTGGACTAGACAAACTTGGATGTTTATGGTCGAGTACTGATGGATCGGCGAACGCCGACTACGATGCACAAAATCTCCCCGTGGACCATTACAGCCTTGCGTGCCAATACTTCAGAGTGAATACAGTACAGAAAACGTGGAGCTAACAAAACATGTTATTGTCCCCCAAAAGCACCCAACCGAGAATTCGCAGGTTGGGGACCTGCCCCTCTGATCTTTCCTAGCCAGCTTCTCTTCTTTAGTTGAGCGCTACCCTTGCCCGAAGACCCCCGTGGACTGTTGGTGACATCCGTGATAATTTCAGAAGGCGTTATACCAGTATTCACTCGACGGCCTGGGGACGGTGGTCCAGCAGGTTTTCGTGAAGAAGCACTTCGCTTCGGCGTGAAACCAGCCGGGTGTCCATGAGCTCGTCGCAGACGGGGTGTGGGTCCATTCCGCGGACATGCATCTGTGGAGTAACGACCCTCTGCAGGAACACTATCCCGCTCGTCGTCATCAGGTGCCGGGCGCTTCTTCCCAGCGGACATCTCACACCCAGAAGGTTCACTTGTCCTACCTGGAGTGTGTAACGAAGGTAGAGCAACTACTGGCTGTAGCCGTGGTTCTGGAGTCTTAGACCTCAAAATCGACGAAGGGGCAGAGCTCTCCGGAATGTGGGAAGAACTGGGGTAGCTTCCTGCATGCATTGCTGCAGAAATGGGAATGAGTGGACTGGGAGCGAAAGACGCGTTCTTCGGAGGGGTGGCCTCTGCCACAGGTTCTTGAAACTGATTTTTCATCGAGGAAAGCTTCGCCTGCAAAGCCTGTACTTTGCGTGTCAGGGACTCTACTTTACTTGTCAATTTCTTGTTTGCTTTTAACGTCCTGCGGGTAGTCATGCTCTGCTAGATGTATTCGATAACAAAGCATTCAATAACTCACTCGAGGATTCGATCATCGTGCTCTTCTATCTCCTGGCATTTTGCCCCAAGCAGATCATCCATCTCT
>QGOH01008612.1:0-12070 GCA_003313155.1 Boletus sp. MG95
GTGCGAGAAGAGCTGTAGTATCCATGTCTTATTCCACTTCGTCAGCACCCCTCACCTCGTTCTCTTACTGGCTCTCCGGATCATATAGACACAGCACACCAGTGACGTCCTCTATACCGCCAACGACAACGGATACCACTACGACGATCACTTTGTCATCGTTGCCAACGTCAATGTCGACCGCCACCACTTTTATGGACTCTAGTACACCAGTCTCGTCCGCTACTCCGACGTCCACACCATATTCCTACGGCTACACGCATACCCACACCCACTGGCACTCTCGCACAAATAGGCATTCACGTTATCGCTTTTCCACGTCTTCCGCTTCCGTTCCGTCTTCGTCTTCGTCTTCGTACTATTCGTCCGGTCATTCGGAATTTTCCTCGAGTACAGCATCATCCTCGCTTCGCGATCCTCTCTCGACGACGTCCTTCGCGCTCACATTTTCTACATATTCCTTCTCTGACCCAGCCTCTTCGGGAACATCGACACTTACCTCCACGCCCTCACTCCCACCCACACCTACGCCCACGCCCACGTCCACTCCCCCATTCTCTTCTGACGGAAGGTCCTCATCGCTTTCTGAGCGTTCCTCTGCGCTGCCTTCCTCTTCCCCACCGTCTTCCACAGCAACTCCTACATCATCACTTATACCACCTTCCATACCATCTCTCACATCATCTCAAAGCTCGGATGTTTTTACTTTCACCACCTACCTCTCTCCCTCGTCTGTCCCAGCCACGTCTTCAGCCATTTCCTCGCCCACTCTTTCAAGCTCTCAAACGCAGTGTCCCCCTCTATCACAGGCCGCGGTGAACGCAGGATCTGTCGTCCCCTCACCGGCGCCTCTTTTTTCTCTGATGCTCACGGTCTTGATGATCGTCATATGGTCTTCCGTCGGCGTTCTCGTTCCCTAGGGATTCCCATCCATGTATGTCTCCCTAGATAATTCCCTTTTTGGACCCTTCGTTCGCCATTCACAACAAGTGCTATATTTGCTACATGACATTGCCACAGAGGATTTTCGTAGCGGTACATGGTACAGTTTCGTCATTGGTCACCGTTACAGCCTACCTACGCATCTCAACAAAACTACAGCGGCTCAATGTCAGGCGTCGGCCCCACGGCGACGACGCGTGACGGATTGACCTGTGCTGGGATGAGTGACACGAACCCTGTTGCATCAAGGATGGACAAGAACCTTGGTCTGGGACCAATAATAATGAACTTTGATGTGCTGGAAATTCGTCGTGGACCGGAACGCGTCATTGTTCCAGTACAGCTTGCGCAGCCATCTATGCATAGAATAACCCAAACGATCGATCATTCAGTGACTCCAACTTTGCTTGCAGGACATCTCAGATCTTACGTGTGAATGGCAGGATACCCGTTCCGGATCGTACGCAGGTTGCACTTGAAGTGCCCAACGTACACTGGATCGAAGCGAATCTGCCAACGGGGCTGATTGAGATTGGAACCGCGTGCGCAAACGAGGCGCTCACAATCGTGACAAAGAGCCTGATATCCGCCTCGGTGAGCGTATCGCCGACGAGATAATCCTTGCCGGTCAACATCTTCTCGAGGCGGTCTAGACTCTCAAACAGAGGGTACACCGCCTTCTCGTACGCCTCCTGCGTTCCCGCGAACCCAGCTCTGTACACGCCATCTGGGGATAGTGCATCGAGATTGAAGCCACGATAGAGAAACGGGCACAGCCCCCAAACGTACGTACTGTTCACGGTGTCATACACCCATTCATTGATCGCGTCGATCTCTTGGCGGTGCTGTTCGGGATAGATATCGATGGACGCTCTTTCTGGGGGAAGGACGTCGTTGAAGGCGGTATTGAACATGCGGATGATTTCGGAGCTTTCATTGTTGACGATCGTGTGCTTCTTCTTGTCCCAGAGAACCGGGACGGTGAACCTGGTTGCGGGTGTGTGAGTGGAGGACGTCGTGCCCACTGTGACATGGGCATCACCTGCCTCCGTAGTTGGGGTCCGCTTTGAGATAGAGATCCTTGACGTGTTGAGCGTCGTACAGCGGGTCGGGGTCCGCGCCGGGGAACGGGTCCACACGGGCAAACGGCCATCCCGATTCGCCCATATGGGGAGATACGACGGTGACGGCTATTCGTAGGAAACAACAAGTTCAAAACGGATGCCGGGCACATCTGCAATGCGATGCACACGCACGAATGATGTGTTCGAGGCCCTTCAATTTCCGTGTGATGAGGGTGCGGGTGGCCCATGCTGCGTACGACAAGGGGATTGCAGAGAGTGGATGCAGAAAGGAGGGAAGGACGCACGACATGCGTACGAGACATAGAGGTGATATCTGTCTGGAGAAACGGATCGGTCCATGGCGATGCAGAGCGGGCCACGGAGGAGCACGAACCTCTCTCGGCAGCGAACTCGCCGTCTTTCTGAATCCAATTCCTAAACGAAGCGGCTGCTCTCTTGAACGAACCATCGGCCTCGAGTTTCATCTTGCCAATATCTGCTTGCCCCGACGTGTTACGAGCGGAAGCCATGGGAAATGTCCTGGGCGGTATGCGATGTGTGGAGCGTGAGTAGGACACGACCAGGGGTCTCCTAAAGACGTGGCTTATAAGCCGTGGCACGGCCATACCAGGAATTTTTCTCCTGCACACCCTTTTTATCGCGGACACCCTCTTTCTTTTGTCAGCACCAATCGCGATGACAAACGTTCTACAGTAATCAAGGCACACCCAGGCGTCGTGCCAGAGCCATTCCATCTCCCTGAACCACGTCCCATCAAGTGCCAGCCATGCCCACAACGCCGACGTGATCACGAATCTTGGCGATTTCACTCGGAGTCATTCCACCCTTGCTCGCACGGAGGAAGTCTTCGAATGCGACCAGTACGTCTCCCTCGTTGGAGAATTCCGCCCTGGCATAGAATGAGTAATGCTCGCACGTAAGCAGGGAAAGAAAAAGGTACCGTAAAAAGCAAAGCAGCCGGCTCCAAAAGGCAGGTTCGGAGATGGTCGTTTGGTATGATGATCGCGTAGCGGGAAAGAGCGAGGCGGTGGGTATGGTTGAGGTGTCGAGGGTGAGTGTAATGTCTTGAGGTTTTAAATTTCCGTCTGGTTCCAGCGAGGCAATAGATGGGGAAGGAGACAAGACGATGGAAGGTGTGCGGGTGTGTCTGTGGGGGGGCGTGAGCTTTGCGGCTGACTCGGTGTCGAGCTTCATGTTTTGGTCAGAGGTGGGGAACGACGTCTTGGTGGAATCCCAATCAAAGCCGGGTTTGACCATTAAATTTATGGTATCGCCATCTTTTACGTCATACTCTTTGAGAAGCTTCGTGTCCACGAGGGCCTTTCCCTTGAGCAGTAAGCGCTGTGCGTCTGCAGGAAGTGCACGCGGCTGCGAGGCGAGGCGGGTTTTAATGTCGGAGATAGTGTCGGTCGGCTGGACGGGGAGAGTGAAGGCGCAAGGAGGCTTCAAGGACTTGAACGTAATGTTGATGGTGGCCGCTATTGAAATATTTGCCGATTAAAGCACGCGTGAGTGCGAGCCGTCGTGGTCTGGCCTACCTGCTGACGTCGACGACGCTTGTTTACGTTCTGGCAGAGGTGGGACTGGAATCTATGCGACGACTTGGGACACGACTGGCTCCGATGAAGCTGCTACGCACAGACAAAATCGGGACCCGCTTGAGAGCGAGCTGCGGGGGTGCTTGGTAGTCATCGTCGAACGCAACGGGCTGCACAGCGATCGTTTTTATAAAGTTCTTGACGAACGTGAGCTCGGTCTGATCTGCCATCGTCACTGGGACGGGGGAACCGGGTGGGTGGCTGTGAGCATCCGTGACCCATCACTCCCGTGACAGTTCCCCTTCCTGTCACGCTCTTGTCCTCGTCCACATCCAATTAATGGCCGTATGTACTTTTCTGCGCGCTCACTCGCGTCCCTTGCTGACCGTCGCATCGTATAGTCAGGTTTCGGTTATACTGGAGGTGCGCAGGCACAGTCGCCATTCCTGAGCCTCTCCTGACATCACTCGAGGCCGTTCGCGGTGTTTCGCGTACTGGCAAGAATTCCAAAAAGTAACTGCAGGCCCATCTCGTTTCGCCGACTGTACTGATGGACATGCCGTAGTGTTATGCTCAGGCGGATGCACCACAGGAGTGCAAGCTACAAGCTGAAGACTACTTGGAATGTCTGCACCACCGGAAGGAGGTAAGGTGTGCTCGGATGTGCCAAGATCCGTGGTTGACCCTATCTAGATTGCACGTGCCAGCGCTGTCAAGGCAGAGTTCATCAAACAGGCAGAACACCAGGCAAAGGAAGGGCGAAAAGCGGCCGATGTCCTGGCCGAGGGCGTGATTGTGGGCGTGGGGCTGATACAGCGCGAGCAGGGGCAGGCCAAGTAGAATTGCTGTACATACGATACGATGGAACGTACGAGAACGAACCCACCGCACAGCCGGTGGGTTCCGTTTTGTCAGCAGCCAAACAGCCAAACATCCTAAATAGCCACCGTCGTCCAACTACCTCGACTCTCTCCTCCACCACCACGCCGTCCATCGACTCTGCCCATTAACAACCCAGTGCGCATCTCTCTTCTCCCTCCCGTCGTCCCCGGCTAACTTCCAGCTCTCCTTTTTCATCTCATCTCCCCCTTACCTTGTCGAATGCACTCACCCATCCCTGCCATTGATCGTGTCCGATGGTGCTCGATCGATTCACGATTCACGTTGCACCGCTCCCACAGACCCGCCAGCATATTCATATTCCACTGTCATGGCCCTCAAGCGCATCAACAAGGTGGGTTCTCGCTTCCAACCGTCTATCTTCGCTCCGACACTACCCGCAATACCACAAACTAACGAGCGCTTCTTGTCTCAGGAATTGATTGACCTTGGACGTGACCCACCCTCGTCTTGCAGCGCTGGTCCTACAGGCGATAACATGTTCCAATGGCAGGCGACGATAATGGGCCCGGTGTGTTGTTGGGTGTACCAACATGTTGTCACGTGCGACTTATCATGGGTTTAGGGTGATTCACCGTATGCGGGGGGTGTTTTCTTCCTCTCGATCACTTTCCCCACAGACTATCCATTCAAACCGCCCAAAGTCAGCTTTACGACCAAGATTTACCACCCCAACATCAATGCCAATGGTTCCATCTGCCTTGACATCCTTAGAGACCAATGGTCGCCAGCATTGACCATTTCGAAAGGTTGGCTTCTCGCCCAATGTCCGAGACCCCGAGTAACATTTTTTCTAGTATTACTTTCGATCTGTTCAATGCTCACGGATCCTAATCCCGATGATCCATTGGTGCACGACATTGCCCATCTGTACAAGACAGATCGTCCCCGGTATGAAGCAACCGCCAGGGAGTGGACAAGGAAGTATGTGCTCTCCATTCCACTTTCAAATCACACACTGATATGCTGTGAATTAGGTATGCTATGTAGCACATCGCGGCTGCCTTCAATCCATCCAGACGGTGTACGTGGGTTGTATTGGATGGCTGTATGAAAGTGTATCAATGTCCTACTTCACTGCACGTTTGTTCTAGTATTACCCTCCCCTAGTCCTGTCTCTGGTATCCAATTTCAACGTGTTCAAACTAGCATTCCATCGCTTATCTTGTGCGAGGCAAAATGTTTGAGCCCCAACGGCTCTAACTCAGCCACAATACCTGCAAGTGCGGATTGAGCGGGGCTCAGCGTGATGGCACATAAACATTATGTAGAACGACGGGCTGTCGACAGTCCCGGATGGTGAAGGTTGCAAAAGCCGGGGTACGAGCCGAACGCAAAGGGATAGGTCAATCACATCGAACGGTCGAGAACAGAGGTGAGGGCGATAGAGCGCTCAACGAGAAGATGCTCAGCTGACCCGAAGAGGCTGCCAAGACCAGGATGACGCTTGGATCATGTTGTCGCCCCCCCCAACGTCGGTCGAGGGGGTTGAAAGGGAGCAACTTCATGATGATGTAGACGGGAGAGCAAATCGACGACGTCATGATGAGTGCCTGGAACATGGAAGACACGGACGTCGATACTGTTGGGGACAATAACATCTACGACTTTGATTCACATTCAATTGAACGATGGGAACACTGCACCAAGGATGGTGCCACACAGACACAAAGAAAGACAAAACTGTCACCAGTTGCAAAGAGGTCCTGTACATCGGCTTGGAATGCGAGAGACAGGGACGGAAATCAGAGGGCAATAGGCGATAGACGAGGCATCACGGTGGACACGAAGAACTGAAGATGGTCATGGAAGGACCACGAGATGGATCGCACGGAGTAGATTCCATCCGAACGAGATAGATGATCTACCACCCAACGGAAGTCCCTTGGAGGACGTCTTATGCCGTGGAGCCCAAAGTCTTGCGGTGCTGTCATGAGCTGAAGTTTCGGCTTGTCTAACACACAGACTCGCATGAGATTAGGGTCAACGTCAAATCCAATTACGGGGAGTTCATCGCCCGAAATGTGCTCCTTTTCCTTATGAGGAAGACCAATATGGTCCCACAGCAAGAGAAGTCGAGGCGATGATTGGCCGTATTGCTTATAGGGAGGTTGTTCGCCTTTGTGCTGGGCTGAAAAAGAGTTGTCGAGAGGAAAAAGATGAGTAGTTTCACAACGGCAATCCAGATGACAAGAGACATGAAGGTGTGAAAGTTACGCTGAGACGCACGGCCTCCGAAGACGTTTCGACGATCTACATACTGTTTTGACCCAAAAGAAATGACTTACTCATTCAATTTGCCAAAGAGGATGCATGTACTTCGGCGATGTCGGCTCCAAAAGACAAGTTTAATATCTGGATTTTGTTTTCGGGTGAGACGTAAAGCGTTTCGCAAACCTCGGGTATTGTCCAGAGTAACTCCAATGATATCTTGTCGAGAAATCATGTTATTGAGAGCAAATTGGTGGCCTGCGCTCAAGATGTCCTGGAAGAAGATCGGGACCGAAAAGGGGCGGATATCGTCCGGCTTTCTATCAATCTGCTGCCGGAGGAAAGCGGCATTCGGGAGAATTCGCGGATCACGAAGTTTATGACAAACTGATTTGACAAAGGGTTGGTTCAGATGGCTAGAAAGAAAAGGTAGACGGGTGTGGAAACTTGAGAGAGATCCAAAAGTCAAGGACCTGAACATTTCTAAATTCTGATAGGGGTGGTTCAGCAACTGTGCGACTCCGGACTGCGGCACTGGGATCCCAAATCATTCGCCCTTTACTGGGGTGATGATTGACTGCTAGATTTTGGGCCGTCGATGAGCTCGACACCCGTGGCGATCGCAGATGCTGTCCAGTTGTGGCAGGGGTCGGCGTCCAAAATGGGAAAAGTGGCGATCTGAACTTCTGGAGCGGTGCGAAGATCCAGAGAGGCGGCTCTGAGACGGATAGCCTCGTTGAGCTCGATGACTTGCTCTGAGTCACGGAAAGGGGGCTGGATGGACGCGAAAGGTCTCGACATGTAGCGCCCTCGACGAGTCGCCGACCAGCATTAAAGGGCCAAAGTCTCAAAGGTTGGCGCCATTATTGCCATGCGACTGCTCTCTCTCGTCGAGGACCTGGCGTGATGTCTCTGCGCGAGTGACTTGGAGTCCATCGGCATCCGAGGGGGTCGGCCCATTATCGCCAGCGGGGTGATGGCCGCATCAAGAGCAGATCTCTGCAACGACTTCCTTCCGGTGCACCTCTGACGACGACGAACAAGCGTCTCCAAAACGGAAAATGCCGTCCATTAATGAGGGGCGGGCTGCGTGGTAAACTTGAACCCCTCCAGACTTTCCGCCCGACCAATTGCTTGATGTCGTCAAGGGACAGCCTGGCCGTCGCAGCGTCGCGGTCTAACATTTTGGCTCCAGTTGTCAGCCTTGGAGATCTATGTAGCACAGCCGCGGCTCTGTTCCGTAAAAGTTAGAGTTCGAGCCTCGGAAGTGAATCCCGCCCCCGCCCCTGACACACCGTGCAGGCCACACCATCCAACAGCCCAGCTCCAAGGGACTTTTCGCACTGCGTCTGGGTCGTCCTGACTCGAACCACTCGCACTCTGTTTCACCTGCATCACTCTGACACCGTCTCACATCCGCGTTTCCGTGTCAGCGGCCCGGAACGAAACATGATGCATGATCGTTCCGCCTTCCGCTCGGGCCATCCTCTCCCGACACTAGCTTATGATGGCACGTCCGTAACAGTCAGGAGTGACATTCCGGTGGCATGGTAGTGAAACTCTTCCAGGACGCTCCTTGATGCTCTTGACACACCCCGAGCGGCGCATAGCCATTCGGTCAACTTGCCAAGGCCCGCGAGCCACATTGTTCTTCAAGTCGTCTCCCATAGCGACATGCCCTCCCGCATCAATAGATTGGCGCATTGCCCTTTCTTGGTACCCTCCCCGCCTCTCCCAAACCGTCACTGCACACAGACGTCGCGCGTGCTCGTTAACCGTGTACTGGCCAAGCGAACATAGCTTCAATCCATCTCACCTATATATGAGGCTCGCCCGGCCATGGAGGGACTCTCAACAACACGGCACTTTGCACACTCGAACATGTACGGTCTCGATCCCTTTTCCGCTCAGAACGCCACCAACAACGTGGATCCCTCCCATGCACCTTCCGTATCTGGCGCACTCCCCTATCCCGGATCAACCTCTCTCGTCAACCCGCCCCTCCACACCCTCGTCACGTTCCGATTCACGTCCTTGAATCCCACCGTGCTCGACTCTGCGGTCATCGGACCCACCAAAGAGGCTTATTACCGCCTCGTGACCACTGTCTCTCCACAGGGTCTGGCTTTCACCCTCCTCAAAACCGCAGCGGGCCACAATATCGCCCTGGTCGAGTGGCGGAGTCATCCGACGGTCGAGGCCCAAGGCGTCACGCAGAAACAGCCAGTCGGGCAATGGTTGCGACTGTCCTCTGACAGACGGTTCGTCGAGCCTCGCCGTGTCTGGGACATCCTGCCTTGTGACTGACATCACGTCTTCGTTATCTATAGCTCTCGAATCATGAGCCACAACGGGGTCCATTACTCCTGGGCACCTCTCGACCGATTCTTGCTCGTCCGTCCATTTTTTTCGATTCGTGTCCTCCGTTTCCTGACGCTCTCCCCCCGTTTTTTTTTTCGCCAGTTGTTCGCTCCAGGATCGTCAGAGTGGTTGGTTCGCGTCACGAAGTCCTACGACGCTGTCGTACTCGAGCTGACCCCTCTTGCGATCCAGCTGGGTCTCATAGATGCCGCCGTCCTGGCGACTGTACTCTTGCAATCCGGCAAGAACATTGATTAGATCGGTGGCTATACCACCTACATGACCTTTCTTTTTTCTGGCACAATTGATATTTATCGTCAGCAGCTGACTATAGAAGCTCTGCGCATCGGCAGTGCTAGCGAGGCGTCAATCTGACGATCCCGTTAACCTACGTTATCACCATCTTACCTATGATAGATCTCTCCCACGGCTTACTCTTTACGTTACTACACACATCGTGAAACTACTGTATCGCTGAGCTGTCCCATTCCTTAGAGTCCATTCCATCTTACTTACCCGTATTGACTTTTACACTGCTGTGGTACTCATCACTCGTCGTAATCCCACCCTTCACAGTAAACTGGCTTATCAAGTTGTTTTTTGTTTTCATTCCTCGTGAGATGCGATTGAAATACTGGTAGTAAGAACCATTACGACACTTGAATGGACCGCATGAACCGCTCGAGCGCCGTCATCTGAATATGCCGTAATTTCGTTGCCTCGTCCATCCCCGTCAGCCGGACCTGTGACTGTGCCTGCATCCACGCGAAGGAAAGAAAAAAAATTATATAAACATAAATACGAGCAAGCAAAACAACAAAGGGACGTACGAGTGCGAGCGGCTTCACCTGATCCAACACCACCGTCAATCCCGACATCATCTCCGCCAACGCGACCTTGTGTCTCGGGTCGCTCTGCAAATACAGTACGTCCGGAAGGATACCCATCAATTTCGGTATCCCGCGCACGAGGCTCTCAAATTCAGTTTCTTCCACCGCATCGGGCACGGCGGTGTCGGCAAGAGCCGCGTGGAGCTCGGGAAGGCGGGTCATGGCGTGGGCGTAGTCTAGATAGGCCTGATTGCCGAATGTGAGAAAAGCGCACGTGGGGAAAGAGACGAGGACATGCCTTGCCCTTGAGATGCCATCCGTCAACCGATTGGCTGACCATACGCTCAAATAAGGACGTCAAGAGCTCAAAGTCTTGGCGGATCACAGCCTCGGGTGCTAGTTCGACCACCGCGAGGTCGTGTGCGGATTGATACAACCCCGCTGCCATGTACAGCTCATAGGCGTCGAAGACTTTGCCTTGGCTGATGGCATAGAGAGCCTATCGCAGCGCATAAGAGACCGTGAGAAATAAGGGATATACAGGGTATGCGTACCTTGGCGTCGTTGACCCACGCGAGGGGAATCTTTAGGCTCCCCAGAATACCGCTACACATCCACTCGTCCAGTCTGTCAGCCGACCTATGGAGAATGTCCTTGATGGCTTTTTCTCGCCTAGCCGACGAGATCAGATCTTCGTCACGACCGAGTCCAAAGGAACCTACCCTGCTGAACCTTCGATATGGAGAAGCACGAAAATGGCTTCTTGGAGCATGTCAAGTTGTTCCAGTTGTTGCGCGTAGTAGCTAGCCAGCACGTCGGCACTTGGACTGTGGCCCTCACGACGACCCGGGAGTTCCTCGTCCATTTCTTCGAGGTGTTCCGACTCGCCACGATCAGAGAGATCACGAATACGCATACATCGCGACAAGATGATGTAAAGATGCCAGGGGAAAGAGTAGTCAGCCGGTGACGGTCCGAACGAAAGCGGGGAAAGGATCCGAGAAAGCGAGCATGCTGGATCGGCATACAGTCGGATGAGAGAGAATAGAGCGTCGGAGGGAGGAGGCGATGGTATGTGAAACGCAAGCTTCTGTGAGGAAGCCCCTTCCAGATAATGCGGTCGTGGAGGCGCAACCCGTGAGGGCGATTCTCGCGCGGCGCGGTCATATGACTCGTATACTTGCGCTATAGACGCATCCATAGGTTCCACATACCAGAGATACATCCCAAACGTCCGTTTCCAGTCCAGCCCCTCGAGGGGATTGACGTCAGGACATCGTTCGAGGCTGCTTGCTTTTGATCCTTCCAGAATGTCTAGGCTACCAGCGAGTACAGTGTATATCTTTCTGATACTCACGCTGACGTGGACATCTATTCTTTGTTCCCGCCACAGTTGCAGCTGTTCCTTGATATCTTCCCTGAACTCAAAATCACCCGAAGCCTGAGAGAGGAGTGTCGCGAGTTTGACGGATCCGCAATCTATGGCAGTATCGCATGCCTTGTCGATCTGGTGTCCGGAAAGAAGGGAGAATATGAGAGCGGCAGCGTCGGCGGAAGATTGTCTTTTGAGGTCGGCGTCGACGAGCGAGGTAACAACGTCTCCCAGCCACTCGGAGAGCGCTGCTTTGCGCCGGATGGATGAAATTCGATTTCGGACGTCGACTGTCACGTCCTGGCCAAGGTGAAGATCCATGCTGTCGAACAAGGCATGACCAAGGCGGAAAAGTGACGCTTCATACGAATTGTCGGTTTTGGGAAACAAGGACGTGAAGGACGAAAAGGAGAGCTCCGAGGACGGGTCAGCAAATGGAATCCCGTCTTCGTCTTTCACGATAGGTGTTTTTGACAGGTGGTGTTGTAGCAATCGAGAAAGTCTATTGCTGGTGCCTTCTGCAGGTTCAGAGAAGAACGGAACGCGTGTTTTTGTGACAACCGAGGAGTTGGCAGATGTTTGACTACCCATGATGGGATAAGTGGTCTGTCTCAGAGGAACGAAACTATACCTACACCTGACTCGAAGGCCCACATAACTGGCCTAAATGAACTAGATTGCCACCAGAACTCCATCCGACACGGAAGGAACGCCCTAATGCAAGACCTGCATCAGCTAATGCACCTTCGTTCCCTGCTACAGCCGAGGATGAGATGTCAACGCGTGCATACTTGCGGGATGGGCGGTAAACAGGAGGATCAATGTCGTGAG